>VMDO01005171.1:0-114929 GCA_007922755.1 Pedetes capensis
TATATAGTAAAAGATAGAGAAGACTTGGATGGGAAACTTAGATAGGAAGGGGGGAGGGGGGAAACATAGAGGAGGGTAAGGGGTAACCTATATGAATAATGCTTATCAAATTGCATATATGAAAATTGTCACAACGAAAAGCATGTCAAAATGAATCACATTATGATGTACATTAAAAATTTCTAATAATAAAAAAAGAGAATGATAAAAAAAAGAAAACAAAGTTGTTAGTTTGAATTTTAATCATGTTTATTAAATGTGAAATGAGGATAAAAAAATGAAATATTCTCTCAAGTAGACCAATGTGAAAAAATATAAAACAGAGTTAGTGCAATTCTTTTATATGATTCATAGTTTAAAAATAAACATTTCTCTTTTTTTCATTTCCCAACGATATCCCAAGTCAAAATAAATCATCCATGAAGGATCAAATTTTACATTTGTGTAAATGTAAAAAAAAAGAGCAACCACTGGGAGAAAAGAGAAGATACTACTGTTAGTTCTTTTAGATGTCTATTGATTCCCTAGAATGTGTGCTGTGACTTTTTGATTACCATGTTATAAATGTTGTTTTAGACTGCAACTTTGTTATAGTTGCTTTAAGGAAAGGATAAGAACTCTTGCTTAAGAGCTATGGATTTGTACTTGGAGTTTGAAATATTGAACATTTTGACAAGAAAACAGACTTAGGTTGGGTGTAGTGGTATATACCTGTAATCCTCGCACTTAGGAGGCTGAGGCAGAAAGATTGGGGGTTTGAGGCCAGTCTGGGCTACATAGTGGGAAACTGTCTCAAACATACAAACAAAAACCACACAAGCTTTTAAAGAAGATTACACGAGCTCATTGTTTCAAATACTGTAAATTATTAAAACTTTTTTAAAATTAAAAATTCTCTAAATTTTGATTTATCTTAAAAGCATTTTATTTTATTTTTAAAAAGTGGAGAGCTAGGTGCAGTGGTGCAGTCCTGTGATCTCAATTACTCAGGAGTCTGAAGCAGGAAGATGCAGGTTCCAGGCTACAGGCAGCCTATGCAATTTAGTGAGACTGTCTCAAAATAAAATAAAACAAAATAAATAAATGCATACATACATACATACATACATACATACATACATACATACATACATACAGGGGGTCGGGGGGTACAGCATAATGGTAGAGTACTTGCCATGCTAGCATGTGTGAGGCCCTGGTTTCAATCCTTACTAAGGCCAAAAAGAAAGAAATAAAAAGTAGAGAACTATTACCCAAAGCAGGTAAGTAGAGCTTGGGGTTATTTCCAAAACAAATTAGAACAAAGGAAATGCAGGGATTTTTTTTCAGGAGCCTATATGTATTCATATCGAAAAGTACATTTTGTTGTTAGGTGCCGTCTAGTTGAGTCCAACTCATAGGGACCCTCATAGGGATTTCAATGGCTGACTGTTTTGGGATTGCCTTGGGAGTGGGTCGCCACGTCCTTCTCTCATTTTGCAGTGCTGGGAATCGAACTTGGGACCTCAGAGACTGCAGAGCAGCGCTCTACCAACTGAGCTAAATCCCAGCTCCAAAAAGTACTTTTTAGGGACAGGCATATGTTCAGTTAAGGAGTACATTCTTGAGCATGCTCAGTTAAGGTTGTAGTTCAAGAAGTGGACAGACACATTGTTGGACATGTTTTTGGGTATGCTTAGCAGAAGGTCATGGAGCACATGTTCAAAAGATTAAAATGGTGTCTAGGAACACTTGGACATGCTCAGTTTGCATCATAAACATAAGTATTTCAATTTACTTTATATTCTCCACTCTAATCTGTACCCTTTCAACAGTTTTAGAGAGCTACAAAATTAGATGTGGATTAGAATTGTGTGCTGCTTGAATTCGAGGTGATCAAGAGTGTTCTTGAGGGAATCCAGTCCGCACATGATTCTGATTCTGGTTTTGTAGTTCTCTAACACTGTTGAAAGAATGAAGATTAGAACTGAGAGTATATGGTATTCATTCAACCAATGTTTGTTGCTTCATTTATTCAACAGATATTCCTTAGTACTATAAGTTTGGCTTAGGCATTATTCTTGATGTCAAGGGTACCATGAGGAACAAAGATGGTCAGGTCCCTGATCACCTAGAGTTTATGCTCTAATGAGAGAAACAGACAATAAACATACAAATAAGATAATTATAGGTAATAGTAGATATTATGAAGGAAATTAACAGTGTGACCTGAAGGAGAGTGATTGAGATAGGCAGTATACAGGACAGGGCTCCCAATAGTGTGCCAGGCCCCCTGGATGATGTGAATCCCAAATGGCACTGAGATCCAGGCTTTGGCCAGGAGCTCATCTGGGTTAAATCTCATCTCTGCCCAGAGGCAGCTAATGCTGCTTCAATCTTAGGGTCTCTCACTCGCTAGGTGGCAACTTGTTGTTGTTGTTAGGTGCCATGAAGTTGGTATCTGACTCATAGTGACCCTCATAGGGTTTTCAATGGCTGACTGTTTCGGGATTGTCTTGGGAGTGGATTGCCAGGTCCTTCTCCCATTTTTGCGGTGCTGGGAATCGAACTCGGGACCTCAGAGACTGCAGTGCAGCGCTCTACCAACTGAGCTAAATCCCAGCCCAGGTGGCAACTAGGAAGTCTTTATTTTATGTAAGCATTTTAAGAGAATTGTCCAAAGGCTTCTCAGAGGAAAGGGACTTGCATATGTAAAGCTCAAGTAATTAGTTGTGGTTCTTGTTTTCACCTTGAATATTCACTTTATTACTTAATTTTATTTTTGTATGATTGAAATCATTTTCTTTTAGAGAGCTTCTTTACCCCACCTCCCATAAGCTACAAGCCCTGTGAAACTTAGTTGTGCTCCTGACTTAGCCATTATCTAGCTATATGACTCTGTACAAGCTATTTAAAGTGCTTGTGCCTCAGTTTCCTCATTTGTACAATGGAAATATTACCTCAGTCATCAGTCTGAGGATTAAATGAAATAGTATTTTAAATTGTTATTCTTAATGTCTGACGCACAGTAAATACTTCATCAGTGATAGCTAGTATTTTTATAAAGTACACAAAACAGTTTAGAGATTGGGAGTATGAGCTCTGGAGTCAGATAAACCTATTTAAATTCTAGTTCAGTAATTTATTTGTTGTGTGATCGTTAGCCAGTTATTTCTCTGTGCTTCATATTCCTCATTTGTCCAATAAAGAAAATATTATCTACATCATAATTTTGTTTTAGTAATACAGTACCTGGTATGTGGGAAATCTTCAGTATCCTTAAGGTACATAAACTTAGGCATACTTTCCCACATAAATATAATGAGATCTACATAAGATTATTCATTACTTCTTTGCAATAGATAAAACTTGGAAACAGTCGGATTTTTAAAACAAGTTGTATTACTTATATGATGGATTACTATACAGCCATTAAAATGAATGGACTACATCTATGGTTTCAATATTAATAAAGCTAAAAGCAAGTTTCAGAATGTTATGTACACTGATAACACCCACATTAAATAAAAACTCATATATTACCATATATTATTTATGAACAAGTGATATGGCCTATTACTTCATAACAAACCACCCTAAAACAAACATTTTATTTGCCTACTATTCTGAGATCTGAACTCAATTCACTGCGCAATTCTCCCGGTCTTGCTGGTCACTTGGTAGCTGGTAGGTCAGGTCAGCAGGGACTTGAGGACAGGCTCTTCTTTTTCTCCATATAGTTTTTTGGGGCATCTCTCTCTGTGTGTAGCCTCTACATATCTTTACATGTTGTCTCACATATAGGCTGGTTTGTTAGATGGTAGCTTCAGGGTGCCTGGGAGTACAGAGACGGAAGCAGCCAGTCTTTCTTAAAGGCTGGGAATGAAAATTTACCATTGCCAATTCTCTCAATCACGGGTCAGCTCAGACTCAAGGGAGTGGTCTGCGAATAATGTAAATTCTGGAAGATGTATAATAGATTACCTTAATATGAATATGTGTCTGATTAACACATAAACCAACATGCACAGGATATATACAAATTCATGGTAGTAGTTGCCAATGGCTAGGGAGAGGGACTAATGGGAATAGGAAAACAGGGCTCCCAGTATACCTGAAACATTGTGTTTCTTAGAAAACTCCAATCTTTCATACTTTCCTTTTTTAAATTAAAAAATTCAATAAATGGTTATGTTTGTTGTTGTTGTGTTGTTGTTAGGTACCATCGAGTCAGTATCTGACTCATAGGGACCCTACGTCCAACAGGTGAAATACTATTATCAGTGCTTCTCTGTTATTCATAGGGTTTTCAATGGCTGTTTCGGGATTGCCTTGGGAGTGGGTTGCCAGGCCCTCCTCCCATTTTTTGTGGCGCTGGGAATTGAACTTGGGACCTCAGAGACTCAGCACAGCACTCTACCAACTGAGTTAATCCCAGCTGTTTTATTTCTAGAAAGCTTGTGTTTCCTTCATATGAAGTTTCCTCTTGGCATGATAGCACATTTTAAATAACACAGAAATAGACAACATCAATGATGAAGCCCCAGATATGCTGATTGAGTGTAACTTCATAAATACTTAGCATGATATGGTTTAGTGGAATGGTGAAAGAAAGTGTGCTCATAATTATTCGGTTCATCCAAGATTGTCCTGTATTGTTGGAAAACAACACAAAATAGCATAAATTGACTGGAGTTTTCCCTGGGCTCATTAACAAATAAAGGGAGACCAATGTGGGCTACAAACATCAGTGAAAGCTTCAGAGAATGTGTATTCAGAGAGTAGACCTTGATTGATAACTGAGTAGACTTGGACAGGTGGACCAAATAGCTCAGAATTCAAAGGGTCGGAGAAGAGAAATGTCCTGGAGGAATGGAAATCCAAGTGCACACACACACACACACACACACACACACACACAAAAAGGGTAGGGGAAGACATGGAGATCCTTAAGAAAATCCTTGATGAAGCTCAGACACAGTGGTGCACACCTGTAATCCCAGCACTTGGGAGGCTGAGGCAGGAGGATCACAAGTTCCCGGCCAGCCTGGCTACATAGAGAGAACTTGTCTTAAAATTAAAGAAGAAGAAGAAGGAGAAGGAGAAGGAGAAGGAGAAGGAGGAGAAGAAGAAGAAGAAGAAGAGGAAGAAGAGAAAAAGAAAGAATGAGTTAGGCTTAGTGAAGTGTTGAGGAATCATAAAAACCCTTTAACGATAATAATTTGAAATTTCATTTAAATAAAAAACTGAATTTGTATTGAAAATACATTAAAACGTGTCTCTATAGCTAGTTATTTCTTCCTCCAGCTGTCTAAGCTGTTGGCCCTAGCACATTGCAAAGAAAAGAAAGAATTCCTCTCATTTTGGCACCAAATCCTTGGGTCACAAGTCCGAGAAGCTGTTTAGTCAGTCCTGACTTGTCCAAACAATTAAGACTCTGTCTGACTCATTAATGGCTTGTTTTATTAGGAAATGGTTATTCAGCTAAGAGAAAGGGAATACTTCCCAGACGATGAGTGTGTCTAGAACTAGCTTTAATGGGTCTTGAGTACCCTCATTGTTGGGGCAAGAACTGTCCATGGGAGTAGGGGTGTGTACCACAAACCAGGAAGCTGTAGGCAATGGATACTGTGCCTAAATACATCCCTGTAAGGGTAGACAGGTGAATGAGAAACGTCAGTCATGAAGGGGAGGAAATTGTTAAAACATTTAACAACAACAAAACACTCCATTATGAAAAGTGTCTTACATAACTAATGGTTTGTTGTTGTTGTTGTTAGGTGCCGTTGAGTCGGTATCCGACTCATAGCTACCCTCAAAGGGTTTTCAATGGCGGACTGTTTCGGATTGCCTTGGGAGTGGATTGCCAGGTCCTTCTCCTATAACTAATGGTTTAGGCAATGTGAATTAATGTCCTCCTATCTAACAGATGGAGTAAGACCCTGTAACCCACTCCCAAAAACCAGCCATTGAAAACCCTATGAATAGCAGAGAAGCACTGACAATACTGTTTCGCCTATTGTACATAAGGTCACTATGAGTTGGACACTAACAAGATGGTATCTCACAACATGTCACAGAAGCCTGGGGTAGCTTTGAGGCCACCAATCATAATTTTATGCCTCTTTAAAGAATGGACAAGTAGAGGGTAGCAGGATAGATCATTACAAACAACCTTTGGGCAGATGGCCAAAGAACATGTAGGGGTCAAAGGGCAGGAAAGGTCAACAGGTGAAGAGAATGTCACATTATCCAGTCAAGCCCACACCAAGCTATGTCACTATAGGAGAAAACTGGTTTCTATTAACGTAGTTTAGAGCAAGTGTTTGTGTTATTATTCCACATTGGCTAATGAAATATGAGTGTTAGATACTGATCTTTTAGTTGTAGAGATCCTAGCAGGATGGATGAACTGCTTCAATTGTTCTCTTGAGATTTTTAAGAATTTTGATCCCTTGTCTCCCCTCCCTTCCCCTGCTCTCTCCTCTCCATGCTTCTCCTCTCCTCATCCCCTCCATCTTTCCTCCTCACCTTATTTAATTAGTATGATAAAAATCTTGGGTCTTTAAAATCCACTGATAGAGTTTTTATATGGGTAACTCTACATTCAAAATAACAAAGTTAAAATGGCATGATAATTTTTGGATGTAATAATGAAAAATTGCAACATTAAATACATGATTTAAGTCAGTGACCACTAAATGATTTTTTATTGTACAAGGCACAACTCCATCAAAAATTTTAACCATGTATTCCCAATATTTAGAATTTGTTTATAAACTATGTAGATTTACTACTATACTAAGTGACCTGATTTTCTAATATTTTTCCCCATATTTTCAATTTGTGTATTTTTGGAGTTCATGAACCACTCCTCCAAACGCTAACAACTTTATATAATGGCTTAACTAATTTAAAGTCAGAGATTTGAAATGTTTTCTTAATTCTAATTATAGGAAAGGAAGCAATATTATTGTGGAATGTAATCCTTGTTGTCAACATTGTGCTTTTTAAGCCTACTCTCTATCTCATCAAATCAGCAAGTAAGATTCTTTTTTTTTTTTTTTTTTTTTTTTTTTTTTTTTTTTTTTTTTTTTTTTTTTTTTTTTTTTTTTTTTTTTTTTTTTTTTTTTGTGGTACTGGGGGTTTAACTCAGGGCCTCACACTTGCATGCTTTGCAAGTGCTGGACCACTGAGCTGCACCCCCAGCCCATTTTTTTACTTTTTGAGACAGGGTCTCGCTAAGTTACGCAGACTGCCTCCGATCTTGAACTTGCAATCCTCCTGCCTCTGCCTCCTGAGCCACTGGGATTACAGGCATGTGCCCCTGCACCCGGCTCACAAGTAAGATTCCTAAGAAACAATATGAGGTGGCATAGGGGGCTTTGGGGAGACAGTACAGGGTAAGAAGTTGGAGAGAGAGGAGATATTTTTAAATTCGATTTTATTTTGTGTTTATTCTGTGCCAGGCACAGGGGATATCAAACTTTAGAAGAGATAGTCTTGCTCCTTAAGATGTTTATAAAAATCTTAGTCACTTAAAGAAACTTTTCTTTTTATTTATTTATTTTTTTTTAGGAAAAAGAGACAGATAACCTTAACTATCTAAGTACTAGCTTAACCCACATGAGAGGTAACAATGGGTATAAACAGAAAAGTTGTTTTGCCTAAATAATGAATATCTATTGATACCCACTCTTTATTGTTGTTGTTGTTAGGTGATGTGGAGTTGGGTTCATAGTGACCCTATGTACAACAGAACAAAACACTCTCCAACTCTGTGCTCTGCCCAACACTATTGTTAGTGCTTCTTTGCTATTTATAGGGTCTTCAACGGCAGATCGTTCCAGGAGTTGGATCGCCTGCAGCACCTGGTATTCCCAGGTGGTCTCCCATCCAAGGACTAACCAGGCCAACCCTGCTTAGCTTCCAAGATCAGGTGGGATCAGATGTGAGGGCGCTATGGCTATAGACCACTCTGTATTTTATATATATGTTTATATATATATAATTTAACATTCTCAAGAATTCTCCATGGTGGGTATATTCATCACTTGTACAGAGGAGGAAATGAAAGATCAGGTAAAGTGGTTTGGACAAGGTCAATTGGGGGTAAGTGGTACAGTGAGGACTCCAACCTGACACAAAATATTTATCATTTATTGAGTGTTTCCTATGTGGCAGCCAGTGAAAAGTGCTTATCTGAGGCATTTCGTTACATTTCCTGAGCAGTTGTATAAAATAGTATTATTTTGCCTGGTTTGCAGGTAAGGAATCTGGGATTTGGAGAGTTGCTCATGTACACAACTACTGAGTGGGAGGACTGCCATTTGGCCTCTTTCCCTGGTTATCTTTTCCCTAACGATGAAACAAGAGGGCATCAGGGCAAGGGAGAGACAGACCTCGACTTGAGGAACAGCCTGTTGTGGGAAGATGGCAGATTCTTATGATTTAAGGTGAGAATTGCTTGATTATAGGTTTATGTAGAGCCATAACAATATGGGATATCTGTAAATAGCTGGTAAGCTTTAGCTAAATGTTTAGTAAATTTTCTTTGAATCTTATCCATAGAGCATGAGTATTACAGTCTTCCTAGGATATTTCTAGGTATAAAGGCTTGATTTAAGAACTATGGCAAGGGACTGATTTTGTCCAACATAAACCCTGTGGACTGCTGATCCTGACAGACCCACAGTGGTGCCCAGGCTGATGGAGGCCTCTCAGACCTCTGGAAGGATGATGTTAATAGGCTTCATGTCCATCTTATTCTTGAAACCTGCCATTCCCACTCATCCTCATTGTCCATTCTGCAGTCTCCTGAGTCATCTCACCTGAAGGTCCTAGAGCTCAATTTCATTTCAGGGACCATGGGCAACTACAAAGGGAAATAATGTTCTTTTCTTCCTTGACCTCAGTGGAATTGTGACTCAGTTACATTCTCCAGACAGCCAAAGGTGTACTCATATGTGTCTAGGCAAGGAGTTAGTCACATAAACAGCCCGCAGTTGCTAAGCAACATCATACACACTTCACTACTTGCAGCAGTGGCACCCTGCTCTCAGTGCCAGGATATATGGAGGACTGCAAGTTAAAGTCTAGAGGACATAGGTGCAGTGAAGTCTAGAAAGGCCATATGTGGTGTCTTTTGGTTTCAACTCTGCATTCTTCTTTCTCCTTCCCAAGTCCCTTTGGATGTATTTCATACATTACAGTCTGTAGCAAAATAGGGAGACATAATAATGGGAGAGGGGCTGATAAATCGTTAAGTGCTGAGCATGTCCGTCAGCTGAGAGATTGACACTTGAGGGCTTTACTTGTGTGTATGTGTGTATCTATGTGAAATAATTCAATTCTATAAACACTCATGGCTGGATTCTACTGGTTCTTTAGGTTATGGCTTAAACATTACTTCTTCCTAAAAGCCACCCACAAGTGAATTAGGTGTCTCCTGGTATGGATCTTTGTTATGTTTCTGGTTGTTAAACCTTACTAAATATGAAGAAGAATTCTCTTATGTGAAATATTTGTGCCATCCCTTACTGTTCTTCCCACTAAAGAAGCTGAAGGAGGGGCATTCTTTTTCTCTTATTCCCTAGTAGCAAGTCCCATCCCTTGGATTATACTTTCTGGAATTTTGGATCATGACCTAGTGACACAAAGACAGAAGAGAAGACTAGAATATATTATGTTTCTGGTGGCAGTAGCAGCTGCCACCTAGAAGGCTTGTTCCTTCCATTGGCATATAGAGCTTTCTGCTCCCCCCTCCCCATTTTCTGAGCTTCCTCCCCCAGCCCTTCTAAGTCCTATGAGCCCTTTATAGAAGCTTCCCCCAACCCCATACCCCATACCCTTCTGGGGAATCTTTTTGTTTAAATCAGCCATAATCAGTTCCAAAGTTTGATCAAGAGTCCTGAATAATGGGCCACTCTTACGTGTGTGTTCCAGAGCTACTTGTGTTCATTTCTTGTGTGTTTTGTGACAAATTATCACCATTTTTGTGGATTATTGTTAGGTGCCATCAAGTCGAGTCCAACTCATAGTGATCCTTTGTACAACAGGACAAAACACTATCTGACACTGTGCCATGACTGGCACTATGTTAATGCTTCTCTGCTATTCACAGGGTCTTTGATAGCTAATTGTTTTCAGGATTGCCTTGGGAGTGGATTGCTGAGTCCTTCCCCTATTTTTGCGGTTCTGGGAATCGAACCCAGGGCCTCAGAGAGCACAGAGCAGCACTCTACCAACTGTGCTAAACCCCAGCTCCCTTTTTATTGATTAAGACAACAGAAACATTCTTGTCACAATTCTACAGGACAGAAATTTGAAATCAATGTCATTGGGCTGAAATGAAGGTGTTGGCAGAACCATTCTCTCTTCAGAGACTGTGAAAGAGAATCTGATCCTTGCCTCTTCCAGCTTCCAGCTTCTGGTGGCTGTGAGCATTCTTTGCTTTATGGGTTGTGGTTATGTCACTCCATTCTCTTGTTTCTTTGGTTTCATCACACCCTATCTTCTTCTGTGCTTTCCTAAGTATGTATGTGATTGTATTTAAGGCCTACTGAATAATCCAGAATAACCTTCCATCTCAATATCCTTAATTTAGCCACATCTACAAAGCCCTTATTTTCTTCCTTCCTCCTTCTCTTTCTTTTCCTCCTCTCCTCCTTCCCCTTTTTGCCATATAAGGTAATACTCACAGGTTCTAAGGATTGGGAAGTGGATCTCCTTTGGGGACCATTTTCAGCCTACCCTGGTATCCTAAACTTAACTCTCTATAGCTCTGGTGTTTGATTTACTTCTCTTTCTCCCTTACTAGGCTGTGAACTCCTGGAGCTCAGAAGTCATTTGTCTTATCTATGATTTACCCTGTTGCTATGCTTCTGGTACCCACACAAATGTATTCACTGAGTGAGTCAACAAACAAACTAAATTCAAGAAGCAATTATTATTGCATCTTTTCTTCAACACAGTTTAAAATTTTTTAAACTTAGAGTCCAAACTTACGGTTTATAATAGGCATGTTGATATAAACATTATCTCTCATTTAGTAAAGTTAGTTGGCTTTTGAACTTCTAATGGCTCTACATTACTATAGGACTAAGTCAGCAGACATGAAGCATATGGACTCCCATCCATCTGCCAAGGCAGGCATTGATAATCTTTTCTTAAAATTCTAAATACTGCCATAGAATCTTAGACAAAATGTTCTAGGAAGCTGCTCCATATTGAGTAAAATTGAGCTACAAGATTAAAATCTTGGTGTCATCATAGAAGATAAAATACCAGCTTCTTCAATCTGCTCCCACCTTAGCTCCTTTCTCTCTAATTATTTCCAGTGTTAACTTTTAATTTCAACAACAGTCAAATATACCACATTTTCTGACTCTACATTCATCATGTTTTTCTCTCTTCTATCTAGGCAGTAACTCTCCTTTAGGTTCCAAAGCAAGTCTCCACTTCAAACAGAAGAGATTTTTGTTTAACGTCGAGACAACGTAGTCATTTCTTTTCATGCCAAAATATGATTTGCTTTCTACCCAGATCTGCAATTATAACCAGCATCTATTTACCTCAGTAAAGTTCTGTTTCTTATTCCATCATATTGACATTTAATTTATTACTTCTCTCCCGAATACAATATGTTAAACACTTCAGTTCTTTTCTGGGTTTCTCAGAGGAAACTCTCATGACCTGCCAAATGGCTCCAAACATTGCCAAGTGGTGCTGCTGTGCTCCTCCCCCCCACCTACATTATGTCTGGTTAGGGAGAATTGCTCTAGGTGTGTCTAGTCCTGACCAGCTGTGGCCTGAACTCTGTCTTTGAGACAAGTTGGAAGGACCCACAAGCTTCTGACCTTTACCTTCCCAACAGGGTGAATTCAATGGCAAAGTGAATGACAACACTTCTAATACAAACAGCTTAGGCATCAATCAGTATGCTCCTTTGGCCTGGGGAACATAGCAAATGTTTCACCACAGCATTTGCTCCTGCTTTATGTGCCTCCAAGCCCACTTAACCTTGAAGAAATGATGGCATTTAAATAAATGATCAAGCCGTTGTCTTTCTTCAGAGGCATGTGTTGCAGTTAGCTACATAATGTTCAACAGCCACAAACTGTACCATCTTTTATACAAGGAAGATAAACCTAAAGGAAGACACATCAGCTAAATTGCCAGTGAAACAAGCACATTTTGATGGTATGTGCTTAAACATTTTTATTTTTTAATTAACTAAGGCTATTCTAGTTTGGATGTAGTTATTCTTTTCTTTTTGGTAATTGTCAAGGTCTCTGGGATTAATTTTTGTGGTATTGATATGGCTATTTGTAATAACATGTCAATGGTGGCATAGTCAGACCCTGCCCAGAAATGGCTCCAATGGCTGATAATGGGAATCTAGGCTATAGGAACTCTCATTCATCCAATGTCATTGTTCAAGTGTATATTTCTTCACATCTTGGAAGGTAAAATTAAGAGGCACACCATGTCCTTTTTGTGGTGTGTGGAAGACATCACAACAACCTTAAATCATTGGGCTGCTGGATGCTATTGTTGGAGCAGCCTCATCTAATATCTGGAGACTTTCAGTCCTGGCCAGCCTGCCCCTGCAGACTCTGCAGACTCTGTCCTCCTTTTCTTCCCATTTCTAGGTTATGACTTTAAAATTTTGGCCTGAGAGCCCCAAAGTTCATGAATCCATTCCTTTTTTCTCTTTCCACATCGATCATAAAGAAAGTTATTGTTGTTGTTAGGTGCCGTTGAGTTGGGTCTGACTCATAGTGACCCTATGTACAACAGAATGAAACACTCTCTCACACTGTGCTATGCCTGGCACTATTGTCAATGATTCTTCTGCTATTCATAATGTTTTCAGTGGCAGATTATTTTTCAAGTGGATTGCCAGGTCCTTCTCCTTATCCTTCAGCACCTGGTATTCCCAGGTGGTCTCCTATCCAAGGCCTAACTAGGCTGACCCTGCTTAGCTTCTGAGATTAGGTAGGATCAGATGCTAGGGCGTTGTGGGTGCAGACATAAAGAAAGCAATACATGAAAAATGTTTTTCAGTTTTTCAGAGTTTAGAAAATCCTTTAAACTTCCTACTGTTGGGAAGCATGAATGAGTGTTTTTTGTATTTTCTGACTGTTTGATTTTTAAAAACTTGGATCAAAATGTACCTGCTATCTTCTATCAAATCCCCTTGAGAGTTCAACTTCTCTGACAGAGGAAGGATCATTACACAATTATGGAAATATTGTCAGCTATTATCCCCAGGCCTCCAAAGGAACAGAGACAACTAACCTAGCTTTAGTAGCTTTTCCTTTCTTCTGCTCTCCTTTTGGAAGCAGTGTTGATGAGGGGGCATACCTGATCAAAATTAATATACTCATGGGAATGAAGAACAACAGGAGTAAACACTGGACTGGATGGCCACCTTGAGTGACAGAGTAGGACAGAACTCTTTAAATACCTTGCCTAATAAGATAGAATCATGCTAAAAGAACATACATTTTTTTCTAAACAATTTTGTTGTTTAGAAATACTCAAAATCTCTAATATGAGGGGAATGATGTCTTCCATGTTTTAGAGTAAAAATTACAAAAAGTCTTTTATTACTAGGTACCTGAGGTTAATGTCTAGAGCCAGCATCTTCTAACAGATGGTGGCAGCCTTCTGCAATTAACAGGTCTCCAAGATAGTTTCTAAAACATATTTCTGCTTGTCCTTTATACCACCACCAGACCAATTAGAAATCAGGCCCCTGCTATATTATTCACTTTGTAGCATCAAAATATGGAAGTGTTGTTCATCTTTAGGTTGTTTTCCAGCATCTGATATTTGTGCTCAGTGGGGTTACTGAGAGAAATATCAGCGCAGGCAGCTTCCCAATGACAGATGGTGGGGAGGCCTTTCTGCTACAGCAAATGGGCATTTGGATTCTCCAACATCCATCTAAAAAGGGTGATGAGGCCTTTGCTCCTTGGATGCCTGGATTTCACTCTTGGATGCAGCCACACATAAACATCTGGTTAAGTCTTTGAGGTAGGCAGACAACACCAATTAGTGTTGTTTATAACAAATAATGAAAGATTTTAATTTGAAAAGAAGCTATTTGGTTTTTTCCAATTACCTGGTTTCAGGAAAACAAAAATGTTCTCTGACAAAGACTCCTATCAAATGTTGGATTAATAAAAGATGAAGGTATGACGAGGGGAAAGAGTTTGGGAAGCTCCTGCTGTCATTGTTTGCAGAATGTTCTGGAGCAGTGTTTCTCAAACTAGAATGTGTTCGGCAACTTTAAACTACAAAGACAGTTCCCTCTTGCCTTACCAGCACTGTCAAATTGGATGTAATGAGAAACATGTATATTTTTAAAACACTTTACTGAGGCATAATTCATATACCATAAAACTCACCTATTTTAAATGTATAAATCAGTGATTATTAATATCCGTTGTACAACCATCACTGCAATCTCATTTTGAATAATTTCTACTACTCCAGGAAGAAATCTTGTACTTATTTGTCATCATTCCTCATTTCCACCCCCAGCTCTAGGCAACTATTAGTCTGTGATCTATCTCTATAGATTTGCTTTTTCTAGACCTTTCATATAAATGTAATCCTACAATATGTGGCATTTGGGTCTGACTTCTTTCACTTAGCATGATGATTTTGAGATTCATCCATATTGTAGCACGTATTAGTTCATTGTTCCTTTTTATGGGTATATGGTCCTTTAAAAGCTTGTCAGGGTGATTTTGTACCCCCTGGTTGAGAATGCCATGTAAGTACTATATCATAATTTTTTCAAATTGAGAAAGCAGAGAGGCTAAATGAATCTATGCCATTATGATTGAAGTCAGTATCTTTTTTGACTTTAAATATAAGGCCCTTTTCCTGATAGACTCTCTATAAACCCAGCAGATAATAGATTTGAGGTCACCTCAGGCATAAAGTGCTCTTCCAAAGCTCACCAGAATGCAAACAAAGTAAGACTTTGCATCAGTCTTAGAAAAGGGTAGTTTTCAAAAGAAATATACTCCCAACCTCAAAAAAACCTACTAAAGGGATTTTAGTCTTTACTGATATCCCTGGATGAGGCACAGAAGGGGATATTACACAGGCACAGAAGGGGATGATACACACATAGCAAACTAACAATCCTCTTTGAGTGTCACATCTCCCCCAAATTACACTGGATCCAATAGCTGTCTCCTCCTCTTGGCCATCTCTTCTGTCTCTGCTGTCCATCAGCTATCTACCTCAAAGTCCAGTTTGTGTGGGCTGGCTTGTCTTCTGCCACCTTGTTCAGGGAGGTGTAATTTTCTTTGGTCCATGAGTTCCTAGCCCTTTTAATGCAAATCAATTTAGTCTTTTTCTGTCATTTTCTCTCTTTTCCATTTATATATTTCTCAGAGTGATACTCCAAGAATTTGTGAGGGTAGAGAAGACTAGGACTACTTTTTTTCTGTCCTGTTCCACAAATATTGGAGATGGGTTGTGTTCTGGGATACCACAGCCTACTTTTCAAACAGGTGTCCAGGGGGCCAGACATTCATGTTGACTGCCCCAAGTCCAGTCTAAAAAGGGGTAAAATCCATCCCTCTTCTTGCCTAATATTTCTTGGCTGTTTTAGTCATCTTCCCATCACTATAACAAAACATATGAGATAAGTAATTTATAAAATGAAAAGGTTTATTTCAGCTCACAGTTTCAGAAGTTCCAGTCCATAGTGAATTGGCCTTATTGCTTTGGGCCTGTGGTGAGGGAGCACCTCATGGAAGGAGTATATGGCAGAGCAAAACTGTTCACCTCATGGACAGGAGGCAAAAGAGAGGAAGAGGAAGGGTCCAGAGTCCTACTGTTTCCTTACAAGACATACCTCCAATGACCAAAAGACCTCCTGCTAGGCCCTACCGCTTAAAGGTTCTGCCACCTCCCAATGTTATCACACTGGGGATCAAGGCTTTAACACACAGGCCTTTGGCAGGGGCATTCAACACCCAAACTGTAGCAACTCCTATCCTCAATTTCAAGCTAAGAATGAATCTTTCTGGTAAATACCTAATAACAAAATAATTATTAAAGATTTTTTTTTTAATATTGAGTAGTTTTTACCTTACCTTAATCTGACAGTTTTCCTCTTGTTCTGATCATAGGTGAACTGTTCATTGTTGGTCTCGGTCTGGGGTTTGGCTCAGTTGGTAGAGTACTGCTTTGCACTCTCTGAGGCCCCAGGTTTGAACCCCAGCACCGCCAAAATGGGAGAATGACCTGGAAGCCCATTCCCGAAACAATCAGCCATTGAAAACTCTACGAATAGCAGAGAAACACCAACATTGTGCTGGGCCTGGCACAGTGTCAGGGAATGTTTTGTTCTGTTGTACATAGGGTTGCTGTGAGTTGGACCTGACTTGATAACACTTAACCACAACATTACATGCTGGGCATGAAGCAGAACAACTCAGCAATCTGACAATTTTAGGATCTTTGATCTCTACTTTCCTCATGGCCTGGGTGCTTCTCTCTGCCTCAAGCTTCCTTTTCTCATGTACATATGAAGATCTATCTACTCAGAACTCTAGCATTCCAGAAAAAAGTTAGAAGGCTACTTAGAACGTATCTTCTTCAATACCCTCATTTTCCGTTGTGGAAACTGAGACCCTCAGGGGTAAAGTATCTTGCAATTATTGTCAGCATTTTAATTCCTCTGTGTGTGTGTGTGTGTGTGTGTGTGTGTGTGTGTTATATGAGAAGCAGAAGAGAAGAAGAAAAAGAAAACAGATTCTATAAATAGCCAAGAGCAAAAAATGATATAGTGAAACATAGGGAAGCAATGACATTTGAAGTGGAAGCAAATTCCTAGGCAAACGTCTCTCTGTTAAACCTGCTATCTGGGTCAGAAGAGTGATGAGAATATTAACATGCCGTGCTGGAGTTAGGTGGCTAACATGCTATAGTTTTAAGGGAGAAAAAGAATATGGATAGCTTCTGGAAACCACATGTATTGCACAGTTCTGCCACACAGCAGGGGTTCAATAAATATTTATTGGTTGGTTCAAAGTCAGATTCCAACAGGTGGGCGTGCCTCAAAGTGTGCACAGAATTAACAGGTGGCGATTTCTCCATTTTGCCAGTCTTTCTGGGTATTGGTTCGCAGGTCTCCTTGTGATGGTCCTTCAATCTTCCCATTAGCAAAGAGATAATGAATGTCTTCCTGTGGCAGATTTAGCTGTGTTGAGATCCACAATCAATACATTCTGAGTGCTGCCTCCTTACCAATCCTTCCTATAAAATGGAATACAAAGGGGATAGAAAGGAGTGACAGGGAATATTATGTTTTGTAGGTTTGATGCTGAAATTTTGTTTAACGACAGCATCGAGTAGTAACAAGGCTTTTCAGCTTGCAGAGCAATCCTTCCTTTCCCTCAGCACCCTGTCAAGCTTGGGCTCCTGAGAACAAATGTCAGGCTGCCCAAGTCCAGGTCAGTGCCTTTTAAAAAATCTGCTCTGATTTCTTTCAGGCCTGGCAACTCAGTGAGGTTTCCATGGCACTCTGAACACTTTATCCCAGGATCTCTGGCAGGGCCTTTCCTGGGTGCTTCTTCCCGGTCAGTGTATCCTCTGGCAGAACTTCCCTCAGGGGTTGGGGCCCCCACAGTCCTGGCTTCCCTTGGGAGATGTTCTGTGCTCAAAGACCATGAGACCATGACTCATGAGCTACAGGAAGTTCTTGGCATGCTCCCTGCAGACTGGAAGAAGATTAATGGCTCAGAAGTTGTGTGTGGTAAAGGAGGGCACAGACAATGGCAGCGAAGTTCCCAGTTGGAAAATATTTGCCAGTCCATGGGGACGTTTGTCCTGGTTTGGCAGAACTGGTGAGTCCTTCATGGACTTGTGGGCCAATTTGTGTGTGTGGGGGGTTCATGTGTTCCTTCACCTCCTTTTATTTACATCTCCCTATTTGAGGCAGATGCTCCAGACTCTCATATATGTACTTCCCCCTCAAAATGCTATTGCCTTCAACCACCAACAGTCCTCTTTCCTCTATAGCTGTACTTCAGCTAGCACTGGGGAAAGCAGCTGGCTACACCAAGCCTCATTCAGTCTTACAAGGGCTGTTCCACAGATGCTCAAGTCCCTCATATGAAAATGATGCTGTATTTGCGTATAATCCAAGCACATTCTCCCATATTTCTTTTTCTGTTTTCCTTCTTTCCTTCCTTCTTTTCTTTCTTTCCTTTCTTTCTTTCTTTCTTTTTCTTCCTTTCTTTCTTTCAACTAATGTTATAATTTATTAGATGAGACAAGGAAAGATATATTAATAAAAGTTACCCGTAAAGAAAACATACCATTCTCTGTATTTTTGCACTTAGGTAATTAAGCAGAGAATCTGACAAACTTGCAATCATTTTAGGACATTTAAATACTTTTGGGGGGCTGGGGTTTAGTTCAGTTGGTAGAATGCCGTGCCGCACTCTCGGAGGACCCATGTTTGATCCCAGCACCGCAAAAATGGGAGAAAGATGTGTCAATATACTCCCAAAGTAATCCTGAAGCAATCAGCCATTGAAAACCCCATGAGAGTCACTATGAGTCAGACCTAACTTGATGGCACCTAATGACAACAACAAGTACTTTTAGTGGTCATCATTCTTTTACATCAAAAGTGTCCAACATTTTGGCTTTCTTGGGCTGCACTGAGTAAAGAGAAATTGTCTTGGGCTGCAATAAATCATATAATGTAGTTAATACATATACATAATAAGGGGAGTCACAAAGAAAATAAATACTAAAAACTACATGATGTTAAAAGATTTTGTGGGGCTGCATTACTAGCTGTCCTAGGCTGCATGTAGCCTGCAGGCTGCAGGTTGGACATGCCTGAAAAAAAATTAAATAAGAGTCTGGGGACATAGTTCTATAGCAAAGTGCTTGCCTAGCATGCATGAAGCCCTGGGTTTGATCCCAATCCCTGCAAAGAATAAAAGTAAAAGTCATCTGAAAAATTAAATAAGGCTACAAGATAATTGTGTTGTTGTTGTGAGGTGCCATTGAGTTGGTGTCTGACTCATAGCAAACCTTTGTACAACGGTGAAACACTATTGTCAGTGCTTCTCTGCTATTCATAGGGTTTTCAAAGGTGGATTGATTTTTGGGAGTGGGTTGCTGGGTCCATCTCCTGAGCCTACAGCACCTGGTGTTCCCAGGCAGTCTCCCATCCAAGTACTAACCAGGCCTGACCCTGCTTAAGCTCTGAGATCTGACAGGATCAAATGCCACAGGGCTACGGCTGCTGGGGGAAGATAACTGTAGTGTATCTTTAATGAGAATGATCACTATAATAAGAAAACAAAGGCAGTACTTCTTTGAATACCTCCAAAATAATGATTTTAAAAGACTATGAATATTTACTCAGAAGTACTAAATAGTTCCCCAAATTAGAAACTATCTGTAGGCAATATTTCTCCTGAATACTTTAAATCCTCTCTAGATTACTTACAACAGCTAATACATTGTAAATACAACATAAATAGTTGTACCATGTTGCTTAAGGAATAATGACAAAAAAGTCTGTTCATGTTTAGTTATAGATCGTTCGTTCGTTCTTTCTTTCTTTCTTTCTTTCTTTCTTTTTTTTTTTTTTTTTTTTTTTTTTTTTTTTTTTTTTTTTTTTTTTTTTTTTTTTTTTTTGTATTTTCCATCTGAGTTGAATCCTAGGATATATAACCTGTGGTTATGGAGAGCCAAGAGTAGTTTTCACAAGCCCACCATGTTTGGATTCTGGGATCAATGGCAAGTTGTACCCTGGTGGAGTTTACAAGGTCTCCTTAGAGGGCAGGAAAATTAAGTGGGCAAGAACAATACAGCATGAAAGAAGAACAGTGGGCTTTAGAACACAGGCAGAAACTTCTAATCATTTACAGGTGCAGTGAGGGCTTATTAATTCCAAAGGGGAAATTCTTGCGGTGGAATCTCAGACAATGCCACAGAATGCCAAGGGAGAGGTTAGTGCTCTGAGCCCTGAGACCTAGTTCCAGCCTGGTTCCTAAGCAGCTGGATGAGCTCAGCAAGTTAGTTTACTTCTTGACCTTGTTTCTTTTCTCAGTACAACAAGGGACTTGTCTCCATGGTCTCTAAGGTCCATCTCAGTGCTAAAAGTTTGGGGGGTCTGGCTGCTTCTGATGTGTTTTTCTAGGAAGCGGATTTTTAACCTTTTTGGGTCATAGGTCCTTTTGCAAATGACATTCTTCCAAGAAAAATGTCCTTAAGCCATGTGTTTTGCATATAATTTCAGGGGATTCTCTCTGTGTTGGGCAACACCTGGTAAATTGCCAGCGACTTTGATACAAAGGTGGTGAAAGCTGGTGAGTTTGATTTTATCTGTGGAATATTGACATCAGCACTTAAAGCAGAGGCTCAAAGAGCATAGGAGCCTCTTGGAAAGTCAGCCCCTGGGATATGCTTAAGTGGATCCTTCCTACCTTTTGTGTTTGGGGAGCTGTTTTGCCTTCCAGGGCTCTGGCTATTCTCTGAAGAGTTGAGAGGCAGTGTAGAGGAGTTGTTGAAGTATAAGCTGTGGTGTTACACCATGGGGGTACCAAGCCTGACTGTGCCATGAACAGGCTTAGTGATCTTGGGCTTATTACTTAGCCTCTCTGTGTTTCAATTTCCCCATCTGTAAACTATTGAAGATAATAATGCCACAAACAGATCTCATTGGGTCTTCATCGTTGTTAAGGTGTCATCGAGTCAGTGTCTGACTCATAGCAATCCTATGTACAACAGGGAAAACACTATTGCCAGTGCTTTTCTACTATTCATAGTGTTTTCAATGGCTGATTGTTTTTTGGGAGTGCGCTGCTGGGTCCTTCTCCCCACTGGGTCACTGAGAGAATTAAGGTGAAATACAGTCTGGCACACACAGTAAAAGCCAAATTCATGAGATGAGCCATTAATTTTAAAGCGGCCTTTGTGTATTGCTTTCTGTCTTTTAGACCCAGGAAAGACTCCTTAACTTTGATCTTGATACATGTAGAACAGGTTTTAAAGCCACTCCATGGATACTCAGTTAGCTGCAGGTATTACTGTCAGCAGCAAGTATTGGAAGGCCCAGGAAAACGGCTTACATAAAGACATTTAGATGTTGTAGAATAGGATGTCTGGAGTTGGTGGTCCCAGGCTGATTAAGTCAGAGCTGAGTGATATAAACCATGACATGATCTCTTCCATCCTCCTTCTCAGGGGTCCTGGGCACATTGCTTTCCTCTTGGAGTCAAATGATGGTTGCTGCTACCTTAGAAATCAAGCATATGAGAATCATGCTAAAGAAGCAAGCATTTCCTCCCCAGGGTCCCCTTCTCCCTCCTTCACCTTAGATTTTTATTAGCCTATATTAATCGTACAAAATAATGGCTTTCACTATGACGACATTTTCTCACATGTATATAATGTACTTTAATGATATTCACCCCTTGTTACTCTTTCTTGTCCCTTCCCCCCGCAATGGTCCCTTTCCTCTTCCCAAATAGTCCCCTCCCCAGGGTCTGGAAAGAAATGCCCACTCCAGAAAGTCCTTTGATCCCTGTTTTCCTGAGCAGACTCCCTGTTTGGACCCTCTGGCCAGGAGGGGTCACGAGTACCAGGAGGCTGGTATTTGTTCTCCCTGGGAGGCTGCAGTGGTTTCTGGTAAGTTCTGGTGCAGCTGTGGCTGGGACATGGCATGTCTGTACATCTGTAGTCTGTACCGTGTGCCTTGCTAATGTGGTGGTGGCCTTGGTCCAGACTTCTCTCACATCAGCATCCCAACCTCTTGCCTCCATGTCTCTTCCATGATAAGCCCACATTTCCTTTTAGTGTAAAATGTATTAAATTAATACCATCCAGTGAAATCGATCCTTTGGGAAGATGCTTCTGGGGTAGCCTATAGGTTCCTTCCATGACAATGGCCTATGTGGATACTGGTTTGAGAAACCAGAGCAGGTGCTCAATAAATGTTGGTTAAAATACATACCAGAATTCACCAAAGAGCTTCTTAAAAAGTGAGGGATTTGAACAGAAAGCCAAGAACCCCCAGATTTCAGAGTGCCATGTTCCTGGGATGGAAGTGGTGGTAGTTGGGGCCATGGAGCAGAGTCTTTGTTAGGTAGAGAGAGTATTGGACTTGTCTAGGCAGTAACATCCCTAACCCTGCTCCCTGCCTGGGGTGATGGGCAGATAGGATTCTTCTCACATCATCTGTGGGTAGGAGACTCCATGTCTTGAACCTTACTTGGTAGCCATTTAATGAAGGCATCATCTAAGGGAGTCATTACCATGCCCTAGGCTCTGTGCCAAGCACTCACCAGGCACTTGATCCTCATAACAATGTTATGATAATATTAACAAGGTTTCCCCTATTATATGTGAGGAAGAAATTCAGTGCCGAGGTAAGCAACCTGACCCAGGTTGTGCACCTTGTAAGTGGCAGAGCTAGTTTTGGATCCCAGGTCTGACTCTGGGGTCCTCTGATTCATGACAAGGAGCCTCCAGATTAGCTGTGTGATGTGGTACTCAAAAGTCCAGCTCCACGTCTTCCCACTTCCTCCTCAGCTTCCTCTGTTCTGGAATGGCCACTGTGTGATGTCTCCTAAGAGACTTGGTCACACACACATGCTAGGACAGTTGGTCCTGTGATTTCACCAAGGAGTGAAGAGGCCTTGTACAAGGTCTTTCCCCCTGTGAGTGTAGGGGAGAGGCACCACGCTCCCCTTCCCCACCAGCCTTCCTGCCATCTCAGTTGTCCATGCTATGGATGCACCCTGAGTTCGCTCTCGCTGAACCTCAGAAAGAAGGGAGTAGGCTGGGTGCCCCAACTCTGCAGCACTTCCTGTGCATAACCTCAAGTAGGGTGGCCCCCATCAACATATTTGCTATGTCTACTACCACTAGTTTTTGCTAATTTGATTTTAGAAGAAAAGGAGTTTTCCAGGCAAGCAACAGGTGAAGATTTGTCAGGGTTTTGTGGTGAGCCGGCTCTTCTCAAAAATTCCCCTGGCTGGGTGTGGGGCTTGCTTTGTGATAGAATGAGCCCTGTGACGCAGAGCCCAGCCCTGCTGTGGCCTGAGTGTGGCAGCTCTGAGGCCAGCTCTGGGGGTGGGCATGGCTGGGAAGGCCCATTTGTTCTTGGCTGACCAGAGAAGTCTGCAGAGCACGTCTGCATTTAATCAGCTGTCAGCTGGTTACCAAATACTAAAATGCCCACAGAAACTGTCTCGGCTTGCCTATCTTGCAGCTGGGTTACAGGGACTTGTGTTTTGCCACCCTGGGGCAAATAATTGGAAGGGCTTTTCATTCCAGAGGTTGGTTGAAGTTGGATTTGGGGGGTAGGGCTTTTTTTTGTTTGTTTGTTTGTTCTGTTTTTTACTTTGAACCAACTGGTTATTTTCAAACAAGTTCCTCCTCCTGCCCAGGATCTCTCTCCTTTTGACAAGGGCATACGTCCTCCCAGGGTTCCTGATGCCCCCACACTGTGAGTGCTGGTGAAGAGTCACATGGGATGATGGAGGAGCTGGGCTGGCAGCTCTTTGGCGACAGGCCAGGTTTCCCCTTCACTGCCCAGAGGCCTCTTTGATCTTTTCAGCCACACATCTTCTGTGTAGCAGAGAGGGGCCTAATAGCCCAAGGATGAATACGTCTCCATTGCCTTGGGCTGGGTGATCTCCCTGTCAGTGGTTTTTGAAGTGTGTACTAGGTGTAATGCAGCATGCCAAGGGGATGCTGAGAAGTAGAGGATGGCAACCCTGCCCTCTAAAAGAGAATAATCCAGATGGGAAGACAAAACAAATATATCCCCAGTGAAATCACAAGACTTACACAGCAGGGCAAGAGCCAGCCCCAGGCAGGACACACTTAACTGGAGACTTTGACTGGAAGATGAGCTTTTTGTGGAAGGCAGGAGGTAAGAAGGTGACAGGAGGAGGGGTGGGTGAAGGCTTCCACAAAGGTCAGGAACCATGCTGGGCTCTGAAGACATAGGAAAATTAGACAATGACATACTTATAATAACATGGGTGGTGGCCATTTAGAGAGCATTTAGAAAGTACCAGCATTCTGCCAAGCATTATGCAGATATTTATTTAATCTACAACTTAATGGTAGATGCTACTATGTCTATTTTATAGATGAGAAAACTAGATCAGAGAAATTAAGAAACATATCTAAAGTCACATAGCTAGTAAGAGGAGATACAGGATTTGAACAGGAGTAAATCTATCTCTGATGTGTCTACTGTTATTTTCTGGTGGTTGTTGGGGGATGACTGACCAGGTGTCTCTTGTGTTTTTGTGTGACTTGTGAGTGGGCCCCTGCTACTCTTCATTTGGTACTATTTTTTCCAAGTTGCTTGTGTAGTGAAAAGTCTTGGACGACAGCAGTAATGTCTTCTTCCAGAGCAAGGGACAAGCACATTCAATGCTCATTATAAAAAATTCAAGTTCCCTGAGTAGTGGGTTCCTTTTCTGTCAGGCAACCCCAGTGCATGAGCAAGTGTAAGCTGGACCTCTTTACACTACCTTGTGGGAACTGGAGCTTAGGGAGCCAGCACCAAGTGTGTTCATGCTGTGTGCTGTGCCCCAAGAAGTAAGGTTCTTTGACTCTGATCCAGAAGTCTTGTGTCTTCTGCCAGCCTCCATGGAACTATGGTGGACTAAGTTGTTAGTTTTTTGAGACAAGGCCTCTCTATGTAGCCCAGGCTGGCCTTGAACTTGCCTTCCTTATGCTTCAGCTTATTTAATGCTGGAATTATAGATGAGTACCAACCACCATGCCCAGCTTAAGTGGTTAGTTTTTCAATTAGCAACAGTCATGCCTTGGATAAATGTACATCATTGGCCATGATATTGCCATTGTACCAAGGTAGTTGTTAGTTTCTTTTCTTTTCTTTTCTTTTCTTTTTTTTTTTTTTTTTTTTTTTTTTTTTTTTTTTTTTTTTTTTTTTTTTTTTTTTTTTTTTTTTTTTTTTTTTTTTTTTTTTTTTTTTTTTTTTTTTTTTTTTTTTTTTTTTTTTTTTTTTTTTGTGGTACTGAGGGCTTGAGCCCAGGTTCTCCTGCATGTTTTACAAACACTGTACTACTGAGCTGCACTCCAAGCCCATGTTTTACTTTTTGTTTTGAGACAGGGTCTCACTATGTTACACAGGCTGCCTCTGGCCTTGAACTTGCAATCCTCCTGCCTCAGCCTCCCAAGGTGCTGGGATTACAGGTATGTGTCACCATGCCCGGCTGTTAGTTTTTTAAGTATGGAAAAATCTCAGACCCTTCATAGTTGTTGATGGTGGTGGCAGTAGTGGTCCTGGTGGTGCGTGTGTGTTCATGTGTGGGTGTGTTTTTTCTTGCACATGGGAGCCAGATGGTATGGGAATAGAGATGAGATTGGGAGAGAGATAAAACTTTATAGGTCAAGATGGGAGGCAAGTAAAGGAAGCCTTTGTTGAAGACCAGTATGTACATGAGTTTGCCATCATGGAGAGGTTGTGTGAGGAGAAGTGAGAGATAAAGCTGAATGAAAGAATTATGGATAACTTGTGAACTTTCTACAAGCTGAAAACAAAAAAGGATGTTGTAAAACTGCTGGAGACAAGATTGGAGCCTGGGAATGTTTCTTCAGTATCACATAGAGAATAATTTTAGTGTAGTTCAATAAGTTCTGACAACATACTCTAGCCCTTGGCTACAAAGACGCCAGCACTCCACACCTCAGTCTTGCTTTGCCTAGTTGTCTTATGGCTTGTGGATCAGCCATGGCCCTGATTTTCCCACTTTAGGTCAGCCCATTTCTCTGTTCTGGGCTTCAGTGGAAAGGACTTAAGCAGCCTTACCTCTCTGGGGCTTGGCACAGAACTGGTGTTTGAAACACTTTGCTTTGTCTGTACCACTGGTTTGCCTGAACCATGGCTGAGGATGGTGGCCTGCCCTTTCTCTTGGCAGCCAGTCTGCACCTTGTCCACGTGATTCCTGTTTTTAGCCTTCCACACTCTTGGTTGCAGGTCTAATCAGTCCATATCTGTTGCCTTTGCTTGCCTAGTTTGTAGTGTAAACTGCCAAGCTTCACCAGCTGACACCAAGATGGGCAGTGACAAAGATGAAGAAGCTGTTGGGTGGCTGACTGTATGACAGGAGTGGAATGTGGCTAGCATTGTTTATACAGCCTTCCCCATGGCATCATTTACCCTTAAGAATGTGTCTGCTCTTTCTCTTCCTGGTGTGTGGATCCATTCCTTTCTGCCCCAGATCTCTAAGGCCATGATTCTTTATGTTGATGTAGAAATGCACTTGGAATCTCAGCTGTCTGTAAAGTTGGTGCAGGAGCCATGGTGGGACCTGGAATGAAGGAAGGGCAGGCTGAGATGACAACTGCTATTGGTTCTCTGCCAGACCTCTTTAGCCTCACTGTGTCCTTTTTCCAAGTGCCAATTCTGTATCTCTTTGCTGGAGGACCTGCTTTGGCTGCCAATGGCCACTTTTTCTTTTCTTTTCTTTTCTTTTTTTTTTTTTTTTGCATTATCGGGTATTGAACAACCCAGGACCTCACACTTGCATGCTTTGCAAATGCTGGACCACTGAGCTGCACCGACAGCTCATTTTTTGTTACTTTTTGAGACAGGGTCTTGCTAAGTTATGCAGACCGCCTCCGGTCTCAAACTTGCAATCCTCCTCCCTTTGCCTTCCAAGCCACTGGGATGACAGGCGTGCGCCACCCCTCCTGGCAATGGCCACTTTTTCTGTGTGCTGGGCAGGCTAGAAATGTCAGGCAGTAACATCTTCAGGAAACAGGGGAAAAAAAGAGTGAGGAAAAAGTAAACTGAGTATCAGTGAATTACAGATAATTCAAGTAATCTACAACGTATGTAATTGAAGTTCCTGCGTGGGGTAGGGAGAAGTGGGAGAGAAATATTTGAAGATATGACCACATCCTACTTCATTGTATTAATCAAGTATAATTTATTTAATCATTCTGTATTATTAAGAATTTATGTTTTACAAACACAGTGTTTGTAAAATCAGAGGGTTAATTCCAACCATCTACCATTAGAAATAGCATTCCCATGCTATAAATAGAATTTATATTTTTATTTCCTTGGGATAAATGTCTACAAGTATATATGTTGAGTTAAAAGATATAAACATCTTTAAAGCTTTTGAGATTTATTTTCAAATGGCTCTGATGAAATATTGGCCCAGTTTTCACTCCCACAAGCAGCTCATGAGGTGCCTTTTACTCTTATACCACTCCCACCTTCATGCACTGGCCCATATTTGCCCATTTTATAGGTCGAGTGACTGTTTTTTTCTTTATTGGCAAATGTTGATGAGGTACAGAGTAATACAACATTTGCTTTTTCCATTATGCAACTATTATATCACTTTTAGTTATATTTTATCAACTTATGAGGTTATGGAATCTTTGACTAATATGTAGTAAAACTCATATGCATATTTGGGTTATGTTCCCCTATTTTCCCTATGTACTTATAAAGCTGAATTTTTTACATTGAGATTATCCTCTCCCCTTTTGTTCTTCTATATTGTTTCTCTTCTCCATCCCACCTTCCACAATCTTTTCTTTCCTTTGCTAGTTCCCTCTGTCCTTTTTCTACTCTTTATATTATCCTTTCTTTGCTAAGTTTAACTGTGTATTATTATATATCTACTTATGTATAGGTTTTTTCTTCCTTTAAGTAAGACTCAGCTCCCACATATGAGTGAGAACATGTGGTATTTCTCTTTTTGAGCTTGTGTTCATTCACTTAAGATGGTATTCTCCATTTCCATCCATTTTACTACAAATGACATTATTTTATTTTTTATTGCTGAGTAATATTCTATTGAATATATGTACTATATATTTTTTTACCCATTCTTCTGTTGATGGGCATCTTGGTTGGTCCCGTATCCTTGCTATTATGAAGAATGGTGCATTGAATATGGAGATTCAGATGTCTCTGTGGTATGATAACTTGTCTCCCTTTGGGTATATTCCCAGGAGTGGTATAGCTGGGTTGTATGGCAGTTCTATTTTTAGTTTTCTGAGGTATCTCCATATTGATTTCCAAAGTGGTTGAACCAACTTACAACCCCACCAACAGTATTAGAGGATTCCTTTTTCTCTATATCCTCGCCAGCATTTGTTATTATTTGTTTTGTTGATCTTGGCCATTATTACTGGAGTTAGACGGAATCTCAGAATTATTTTGATTTGCATTTCTCTAATGGCTAGGGATATTGAGCACTTTTTCATGTGCTTCTTAGCCTTATGAAGTTCCTTGTTTGAAAACTGTATGTTTACTTCCTTTGTCCACTTTTGTATTGGGTTATTTGTTGTCTTGGGATTTGCTTTCTTGAGTTCTTTGTAAATTCTAGAAATTAGTCCTCTGTCCGATGTGTAGGATATAAAGATTTTCTCCCATTCATTAATCCTATTGATTGTTTCCTTTGCTGTACAGAAGCTTTTTAATTTCACATAATCCCATTTGTCAATTCTTGGTGTGATTTCCTGAGTGATTATTCTTAAGGAAATGCTTTCCTATGCCTGTGTTGTAGCATAATTGCTACCTTTTCTTCCATTAGTTTTAAGGGTTCTGGCTTTATGTTGAGGCCTTTTATCCATTTCGAGTTGACACCCATGGAAACGGAAAGGTATAGGTCTGTTTTCATTTTTCTGCAGGTTGTTGTTGTTAAGTGCCATAAAGTCAAGTCTGACTCATAGCGACCCTACGTACAGCAGAATGAAACACTCCTCAATTTTGTGCCAAGCACATGATCTTATTTATATTTAAGCCCATTGTTGCAGACATGGTGTCAGTCGATCTAGAGGAGGGTTTTCCTTTTTGTTGTTGTTGATCTGCCACTCTCCTTCACCAGGGATTGGTCCCTCCTGACTACATGTCCAAAATATGTAAGACACAGTTTAGTCATCCTTGCTTCCAAGGAGCACTCTGGTTGCACTTCTAGGACAGATCTGTTGGTTCTTTTGGCAATCCATATATATTCAATATTTGTCTCCAGCACCATAGTTGAAAAGCATCAATTCTCTTGTCCAATTTTCCCAGCATCATTTGTTGAAGAGGCTATCTTTACTCCATTTTGCATCCTTACCCCTTTGTCAAAAATCAGGTGGCTGAAGGTGTGTAGATGTATCCCTGGGTCTTCAATTCTAGTCAATTGGTCTTCAAGCCTATTTTTGCACCAGCACCAAGCTGTTTTTGCTACTATAGCCCTGTAGTATAGTTTAAAGTCAAGAATTATGATCCCGTCAGCACTGGTTTATAGCTTAAGATTGTTTTGGCTATATGTGGTCTTTTTTGTTCCCATGTGAATTTTTGGTTTATTTTTTCTATTTCTACAAAATCTGTCATTGGGATTTCAATGGGAATTGCATTAAGCCCGCATATTTCTTTTGGTAATATAGCTATTTTTACAATATTGATTTTCCCAATCCATGAGCAGTGGAGGTCCTTCCACCTTCTAGTATCCTCTGCAATTTCTGTCTTTAATGTTTTGAAGTTTTCCTTGTAGAGATCTTCAGTGTCTTTGTTTAGATTGATTCCTAAGTATTTAAGTCTTTGGTGGGCTTTTGTAAAAGGGATTGTTGTCTTAATTTCCTTTTCTTCCTGCTCAAAGTTGTTATAAAGGAAGCCTACTGATTTTTGAGGGTTAATTTTGTATCCTGCTACTTTGCTGAAGGAGTTAATTAGGTCTAAGAGTTTTCTAGAGGGGTTTTTGGTGTCCTTTAGGTAAAGGATCATGTCATTCACAAATAAGGATAATTTGACCTCTTCCTTGCCTATCTATATCCCTTTGATTTCTTTCTCTTGTCTGATTGCTCTGGATAGGACTTCATTCACAATATTGACTAAGATAGGAGAGAGTGGGAATCCTTGTCTTGTTCCTGATCTTAGAGGAAATAGTTTCAATTTTTCTCCATTTAATATGATATTGGCTGTAAGTCTGTCATAATTGGCCTTTATGATGTTGAGATATTTCCCTATTATAGCTATCTGCCCCAGGGTTTTTATCATGAAAGGATGTTGAACTTTGTCAAAGGCCTTCTCAGCATTGATTGAGATGATCATGTGATTTCTGTTTGTGAGTATCTTGATATGTTGAATTACACTGATTGATTTTGTATGTTGTACCAGACTTGCATCTGTGGAATGAAGCCCATTTGATTATAGTGTATGATCTTTTTTGTGTGTTACTGAATTAGGTTAGCCAGGATTTTGTTGAGAATATTTGCATTATGTTCATCATGGAAATTGATCTATAGTTCTCTTTCTTAGAAGTTTCCTTGCCCAGTTTTGGTATCAGGCTTATGGTGGTTTTCTAGAATTAGTTTAGGAGTGCCCCTTCCTTTTCTATTTTTTGAAATCATTTGAGAAGAGGTATTAATTCTTCTTTGAAGGTTTGATAGAATTCTGCTGTGAACCCATCAGGACCTAGGCTTTTCTTTGTTGGGAGGCTTTTATTATCTTCTCTATTTTGGTGTATGTAATTGGTCTGTTTAGATTGCTTATGTCTCCCAGGCTTAATTTTGGTAAGTTGTATGTGTTAATGAACTTATCCATTTCTTCTGTATTTTTGTTTTTCTGAGAGTACAATTTCTCAAAGTATTCCCTGATGATTTTCTGGATTTCATTGGTATCAGTGTTATGATTCCATTCTCATGTCTCATTTTTTTCAATTTCGGCCTTTTCTTTCTTTCTTTTGGTGAGACTGGCTAGGGGGGGAATCTATTTTATTAATATTTTAAAAGAACCAGCTCTTCATCTCATAAATTCATTGAATTTTAGTTTCTAATTGGGATATCTCTGCCTTGATTTTGATAATTTCTGTCTGAGTACTCCTTTGTGGATTGGCTTGCTGTTGGCTTTCTAGTGCATTGAGATGTGTCATTAAGTCATTCACTTGGACCATCCCTAACTTATTGATGAAGGCCCTCACAGCTATGAACTTCCCTCTTACATCTACCTTTGCTATATTCCATAAATTTTGGTAAATTTTGGTGTTCTCATCCTCATTTGATTGAAGGAATTTTTAAATTTCTGCTTTAATTTCTTCAACAACCCATTGGTCATTCACAGTGTATTATTTCATCTCCATGAATGGGTAAAATTTCTGAAATTTTTCTTGTTTTTGAGTTCTAATTTTATCCCATTGTGATCTGATAAGATACAGGGAATCATTTGTACTTTTTTGTATTTGTAGAGGCCATTTTTGTGGATTAAAATGTGATCTATCTTTAAAAAAAGTTCCATGTGGTGCTGAGCAGGATTTGTATCCTCATCAGATGGATGGAATATTCTGAGAATATCTGTAAGGTCCAGTTGGTCTATGGTGCAATTTAAGTTCATCATTTATCTGTTGATTTTTTGTTTTGATGACCTGTCTTGGTGAAAGCGGGGTACTGAAATCTCCCGTAATTATTTTGTCTGGTCCAATGTGTTCCTTTATTTCCAATAAAGTTTGTTTTATGCAGCTAGATGCCCTTGCATTTGGAGAGTAAATATTAAGTATGTCATGGGTTCCTGGTTTACCATTCCTTTTAATAATATGTAATGTCCTTCTTTGTCCCTTCTGATTAGTTTGGAATTAAAGTCTAATCTATCTGAAATTAGTGTCACAGCTCCTGCATTTTTTGGTTTCCCTCCTGCTTAATATATTGTTTTCTAACCTTTAATCTTCAGCCTTTTATAGTCTATGGGTTAGGTTAATCTCTTGGATGCCACATGTGGAGGATTTATGTTTTTTAACCCAACTGGCCAGTCTATGTCTCCTGATTGGTGAATTAAGACTATTTACATTGAGAGTAATTATTGAGAGGTGCTTATTATTATGCATCAATTTGGAACTTGTTACTGGTTTTTGGTTCATATTTGGCCTGCCTTTTTCTTAATTTTCTCTCATGTTTATTGTGCATTTCTTTAAACTTATATGTAAGGTTATTTTACTTCCCCCATATGCAGTGTTTCATTGACAGTCTTCTACAGTGCTGGCTTAGTGGCTACAAATCATTTAAACAAGCCAGTATTGTAGAATGTCTTGCACCTACTATCTATTTTAAAAGATAACTTCACTGAATAATGTAATCTTAGTTGGTAGTTATTCTTTGTCCAGAGGTTGGATGATGTCTGTCCAAGTTTTCCTTGCTTTTAACATTGTGGTTGAGAAGTCTACTTTTTTTTCTGATGGATTTGCCTTTGTAGATGAGCTGATGTTTCTCCCTTGCAGCATTCAGAATAACGTCTTGACTCTCTAGATTTAGCATTCCAATTATGATGTGTCATGGGGAGGATTTATTTTGGTCTACTCTGTTTGGGGTTCTGAATGATTCAATTGTATAGGTATCCAGGTCTTAAGTTTGAGAAGTTTTCATCTAATATTTCTTTGAATACATTTTCTAATCCTCTTGTGTTGTTTTTTGCTCCTTCGTGGACCACCTCCTGAATTCTTAGATTTCATTTTCTCATTTTGTCAGAAATCTCTTGAAAATTCTATTGGTACTCTTTCATTATTCTCTCTATCTTGGCATGTGAGTAAATATGGTCTTCTACCTTTTCCTCAGCTGCAGCGATCCTATTTTCAGCTTCATCAATTCTCACGACTGAAGATTCTACCAAATGCCGAGTTGGTTTAATTTTCCTTGCATCTCAAGGATCACTGCTTGGTTTTTCTTCAGGTTTTCTAGTTCTCAGGAGAAGTATTCTTCCAAATTAGATACCTTTTTGTCCAATGAATCAATTGATTTCATGGTATTGTCTTTGAGGTCCTTTCACATGTTTATAAGCAAGATTCTAAATTTTCCTTCAGGCATTGCCAGGAATCTGTTTTCCCTGATGTTATCTGTTGAGGTGCTTTGGTCTATGGGATCTTCCCATTCAGCATATCCTTTCATGTTTCATGTGTTTTTCTGCTGAGGCTTTTCCATTGCTTGGTCTGGGAGCTAGGTCCTACCTTCTCCACGTGTAAAGAGGTTCTCCCCCTGCTATTCCTGTGAGTTTGGGTGTTGAGGGGTTACTGGCACTTCTCTTTCCCTCCCCTACCCTGTAGTTTGCAGTCTCAGTGTCCAGTGCCTAGCTCCTGCTGCAAATTCTGCATTCAGCACTACCCCTTTAGCTTCTCCCTATCCTCTGCATTCCCAGCCCCCAGTTGTTCCTCAGCCCAAACTTTGTGTCTTAGACTTCCTAGACCATGGAGACATGTTGCCTTGCTTTTCAATATTTCTTGTGTTTCTATTTTGTAATCTGTGCATCTGTTGGAATGGACACCTCTTCCAGTTTTATTTGTGGATCTTCTTGATGAGCAGCTTTCTCTTGATATCTCAATCTTCAGTATCACTCCAAGAGGAGAAGATTTTTAGGAGTAAATTGTTTATTCAGACTTGACTTCTCCATGTTACTAGTCCTACCAGGCTCCAGATGCACCTTATTGTGAACAAGCTTTCCTAGGCTTAGGGAACCAGCAAAGCCTGTCACTTTTCACTGTCCCCTGGACTCTCCACCCCTCAGTTTCCCTCTCTTCAAGGGTTTTAATGGCACCAGGGGCCAAGACAATGACTGTCTCTCCTGAAAAAAAAAAAAGAAAGAAAGAAAAGAAAAGAAGCAAACAAAAAATACCCATGACTCACTCACAGACCCCAGGCCTGAGACTCTAAAGTGAGGCTGTGTCATTAGCCTCTTCCCCCAAGAGTCCTGGAGACCTCTGCTTTGACCATCTTCCCTCCTACCAGCCTTGACCATCTGAGAGAGCCCTGGCACATTTTCCTCAGCCGTGCATACTTGCTGGGCACCCAGCAGTACCACCTTCCTGCCTCTTGCTGTTAGAGAAAGCCACACTGGGTCATTGTTCTGCCATGTCCCTGCTGGTGTCTCTGCCAATAGTCTAATTTTTGTTGTTCTGTGGTGTAAAATTTCCTAACAGGTTTTTTTATTTTGAGATTTCTCAATTCCACCACATGGAAGGGGATTTTCCCTGTATACTCTGCTGAAAGCCAGCAGATCTGGTGGAGATGTTTCTGTGAAGTGTCCCTCCAGTGAAGATGATGGCAGGATGTCTGTGCTGCTCTCTGACTGGACTGGCTTTCAGGGTATACTCAGCAACCTGCTCTGTGGGGTACACCATCAGTGCTGCACTAGCAGGGTGATGGCACTTTGCCTTGTCATTCTGAGGTTTGTGCTACCCTGCAGAGCTTTCTCCATGCTGAGGTCTCGCTTCAGACTGCACAGCCCAAACTGTGGTGGCAGATGACAGCAGGTTGAGTCTGTGATGCCACATTCATTGGCTCATCCTGATTTTGGGACTCTCTCATTATCCCATGCTGCAGTGGGCAGAATGATGGTGTGTCACCCCTAGCCAATCTGAGGCCTGTGCTCCCATGTGGAACTCACACCATGCTGTACTCCTATCACAAACAGCACAACCAGGACTTCCAAGTTGGGGAGATGGCACATTGTGCTGCTGGTGCTGATTGCACTCCTTGTCCTTAGGGTTCACTTACCAGACTCTCTCCATGAAATGTGCTGTCAGTGCCTTGTCAGCAGATGTTGGCACATTGTGAGGTCTGTGCTCTATGGAGGATCCTGCACTGTTGCAGTCTGTGCTCTGTGGGCAAGATAATAAGAGATCATCTGTGGTCTTTTTTAGGTATATCTCTGATTTGGACTCCCCCTCTGAATTCCTCCTCCAAACCCTCCAGTCTGTGCAACCCACATTATGGTGGTAGAATTGTTGGTGGGATTCTTACAGGTCAGGTTCTGTGAAGGCAGTAATTTTCTCATCCTATTGGGAAAAACTCCATGTTTCTGGAAGTGATCTCACTCAGACCTGCAGTAATTCCTTCTCTCTCTCTGTCTCTCTCTCTCTCTCTCTCTCTCTGTCTCTCTCTCTCTTTTATTTTTCTGCAATTGATGTTAGCTACCTAGCTCTGTATTTCTTTACTCTTTCTCTTACTTTTTTTACTATATCTATCTGTTCACTATGAATTTTAAAGCATTATTTAAGCTTTCCTGTTTCTCTAAGTCTTAAGGCAGATGTTATCTGTCTGCCATCTTCCCTGCCTCTAATTTGTACCAGTATTTTTTTTTGTTGTAAAGTTGTATTCCTTTGATTATTATTGAAGTCTACTATGACTTTTATTTTTCATTTACAGAGCTGTCTGCTCATGTTCATTGTTCATTTGTGTTATCCATCTTTTCTCACTGATGTTGCTTATGGAGAGTGGCACGATGTCCAATCTGCAGGATGGGCCAGTAGCCTGCAGATCTAGGGAGAGGTGATGTTCCAGTTTGAAGGACATAAGGCGAGAATAATTGATATTGTAGACTTAGTCCAAAGGTGGAATTCTAGAGAATTCTTTCTTACTCAGGGAAAGGATGGTCTTTTTTGTCCTATTCAGGCCTCCAACTGATTGGATGAGGCCCACCCATATTATAGGGGACATTCTAACTTAACTGATTAAAATGTTGCTCTAATATAATGTCTACCAATGAAAAAGTTAATTTTATTAAAAAAAAAAAAACTTTTGCAGAAACACCCAGAATAATGTTTGACCAATATCTGGGAACCCAGTGGCTCAGTCAAATGAATATATGAAATTAACTAGCACAGGCACAAAGGGCCTGCAGACTTCAATGGTGCAAGAGGACACAATCAAACCTTGACCTCTGAATAAACAACTTACTCCTAAAAATCTTCTCCTCTTGGAGTGATACTGAAGATTGAGATATCAAGAGAAAGCTGCTCATCAAGAAGATCCACAAATAAAACTGGAAGAGATGTGCATTCCAACAGATGCACAGATTACAAAATAGAAACACAAGAAATATTGAAAAGCAAGGCAACATGTCTCCACCCAAATACCATAATTCTTCAACAATTAACTCCAACTTATTGATTTGGATAAAATGCCAGACAAAGAATTTAGAAGTCTACTTGAAAAAATGATTTATGGCTACAAAGAGGATACAAATAAGTAGATGAATGAAATAAGGAAATCAATTCAGGACCTAGATCAGAAAGTCAGTAAGATAGAAGACAAACTCAGCAACTTGGATGAGAAACTCAGTGAGGAAATTGAGATTTTGGAAAAACAAACAGACAAACAAACAGAAAGGTAGGAAATGAAGATTTCAGTAAATCAAATAAAAAATACAGTGAAAAGAACCATCCATAGACTAGATCAAACAGAATATAGAGTATCAGGGATGGAAGACAAGATCGAGGAAATACCACGTTCAGATATCAATTATGAAAAAAAAAAAGGACACAACCATAAATTCCAAGAATTCTGAGACATGATCAAGAGACCAAATCTAAGAATGCAGGGGGGAATGGGTAAAAGAAGGAGCTGACATAAAAACTAAAGGTATAGAAGACATAACAAAATTTCCCAAATCAGGGAAAGAAATGGGCGTCCAACCACAAGGCATTTAGAACCTTGACTAGACATGACCAGAAAAGAACCACTCCATGACACATTATAGTTAAAATGCCAAGCCTATAGAACAAAGAGATGATATTAAAAGCTTCAAGAGAAAAACACCAACTCACTTGTAAAGGCAAATTCATCAGAATAATAACAGACCCCTTAGTACAAGGCCTAAAATCCAGGAAAGCATGAGATGGTATATTTTAAGCTCTGAAAGTAAATAACTGCCAACTAATATTATTATACCCAGAAAAGTTATCATTTAAATCTGATGGAGAAATAAAGACCTTCTAAGACATGCACACAGTAAGGAATTAATGACCACTCAGCCTGCATTACAGAAGATACTGAAAGTAATCCTACACACATGGGAGGAAGAAAGGCAGTTTCACCTATAAGGGTGCAAGGAAGTATAAATTTCATGAGAGGAACAGATGAATTAATGAGAAATAGGAAAGAATAAATCCAACTAAAAAATCAAACAAACCCCAAATATGAATAGGGGAAAAAGAAAAGAATGAATAAATTGTGAACCAACCAACCAACACAATTACAAGAATCAGCAAAACCCCTTTCCATAATAGCCCTAAATATAAATGGGCATAAATCTCCAATTAAAAGACATAGACTAGCTGATTGGATTAAAACCTAAGATCTAACAATTTGTTGTCTACAAGAAACACATCTCAGTAGCAATGACACACACATGCACATAAAATTGGTAGACAGAAATAATAAAGCTCAGAGCAGAAATTAATGTAATGGAGACTAAAAGTACAATACAAAGAGTTGGTTCTTTGGAAAGGTAAGCAATATCAACAAACCTTTAGCCAAACTAACCAAAAGAATGAGAGAAAAGACTCAAATTAATAAAATAAGAGATGAAAAAGGGAATATAACAACATACACCAATGAAATTCAGAGTCATTAAGGAAAAAACTGGAAAACCTAGATGAAATGGATAAATTCCTAGACACATTAAATCAAGAGGATACAAACAATTTAAACAGACCTTAAACAAGCAGCAAGATTGAAGCAATAATAGTCTTCCAACAAAGAAAATCCCAGGACCAGATGGATTGACTGCTGAATTCTACAAGACCTTTAAAGAAGAATTAACACCAGTGCTTCTCAAACTATTCCATAAAATAGAAATGGAAAGAATGCTACTAAATGTATTTTATGAAGCCAATATTACCCTGATACCAAAACCAGATAAGGATACAACAACAAAAAAGAAAACTATAGACCAATTTCCCTGATGAACCTAGATACAAAAATCCTTAATAAAATACTTTCAAATTGACTTCAACAACACATTAAAAAGATAATACACTATGATCAAGTTGGTTTCATTCCAGGGATGAAAGTGTGGTTCAACATGTACAAGTCAATAAATATGATAATTGTTGTTGTTAGGTGCCATTGAGTCAGTGTTGAACTCATAGTGACCCTATGTACAACAGATGAAACACTATTGTCAGGTGTCTCTGTTATTCAAAGGGTTTTCAATGGCTGATTGTTTTTTGGAAGTGGGTTGCTGGGTCCTTCTCCTAAGCCTACATCATCTGGTGTTCCCAGGTGGTCTCCCATTGAAGTACCAACCAGGCTTGACCCTGCTTAGCTTCTGAGGTCTGCCGGGATAAGACACCACAGTGGTATGGCTGTAGGCATAAATATAATACATAAATAGACTAAGAGCTAGAACTCACATAATCATCTCAATAGATGAAGAAAAGGCCTTTGACAAAGTTCAACATCTCTTCATGATAAAAGCCCTGAAGAAACTAGGAAGTTAAGGAACATATCACACATAATAAAGCAATACATGAAATGCCCATAGCCAACATCATACTAAATGTAGAAAAATTGAAAGCATTTCCTCTAGTCATAAATGAGACAAGAGTGTACACTCTCTCCACTCTTATTCAATATAGTAGCTGAATTATTAGCCACAGTGATAAGGCAAGAGAAAGAAACAAAAGGGATCTAAATAGGAAAGGAAGAAATCAAATTATCCCTATTTATAGGTGATATGATCCTATACTTAAAAGACCCTAAATATTCCACTGCAAAACTCTTAGAGATGATAAACAATTTCAGTAAAGTAGTAGGATATAAAATAAACACACAAAAATTAGTTGTTGTTGTTGTTGTTGTTGTTAGGTGCCATCGAGTCATGTCCGTCTCATAGCAACCCTCATAGGGTTTTCAATGGCTGACTGTTTCAGGATTGCCTTGGGAGTGCTTGCCAGGTCCTTCTCCCATTTTGCGGTGCTGGGAATCGAACTCGGGACCTCAGAGACTGCAGAGCAGTGCTCTACCAACTGAGCTAAATCCCAGCACAAGATTGTGTAGCTTTTCTATATACCAACAATGACCAGGCTGAGAAAAAATATCAGGAAAATAGTCACATTCACAGTAGCTTCAAAAAGAATAAAATACACAGGAATAAACACAACCAAGAAGGTGAAAGACCTCTATAGGGAAAACTTTAAAATACTGAAGAAAGAAATTGAAGAAGACACTATAAGATGGAATGACCTCCTATGCTCATGGGTGAGAATAATTAATATTGTAAAAATGGTTATATTATCAAATGCAACCTACAGATTTAATACAATTCCCATTAAAATTCCAATGACATTCTTCACAGAAATAGAAAAAAAATCCTAAAATTCATATAGAAGCACAAAAGACCCCAAATCACCAAAGCAATCCTGAGCAGAATGATTAATACAGGTTGTATCACAATACCTAATTTCAAATTATACTACAGAGCCATAGTAAAAAACAGCATGATACTGGTACAAAAACAGACATGTGGACTAATGGAACAGAACAGAGAATCCAGAAATAAAGACATCCAGCTATAACCAACTGATATTTGACAAAGGTGCCAAAACACAAGCTGGAGAAAAGAAAGCCTCTTCAACAAAGTGTGCTGGAGAACAGGATATCCACATGTAGAAAAATGAAACTAGATTCCTCTCTCTCACCTTGTACAAAAATCAGTTCCAAATGGATCAAACACCTTAAAGTAAGACCTGAAACTTTAAAATACTAGAGGAAACAGTAGGAAGAACACAATCATATGAAACAATGTTCAACATCTTTAGCCATCAGGGAAATGCAAAAACTACACTGAGATACCATCTCACTCTAGTCAGAATGGCTAGCATCAACAAAATAAACAACAAATGCTAAGAAAAATGCAGGGAAAAAGGAACCCTACTACACTGCTGGTGGGAATTCAGGTTGGTACAACCACTATGGAAATCAGTATGGAGTTTCCTCAAAAAATTAAAAATAGAATTACCATGTAACCCAGCTATACCACTCCTGGGTATATATCCAAAGGAATAGAGGTCAACATACCATAGAAACACCTGCTCATTCATGTTTGTTGTGGCGTTATTCACAATAGCTAAGATATAGAATCAACCTGTGTCCAATTAGGAGATGAATGGATAAAGAAAATGTGATCTATATACACCATGGAGTTTTATTCAGTCATAAAGAAGGAAATGATTACGGTGTTTGCCATATGGGTGGAACTAGAGATCAACATTTAAGTGAAATCATCATATTAAGTGAAATAAGCAAGGTCCAGGAAGACAAATATTCCATGTTTTCTCCCTAAGTGAATGCTAGATTTCAATATATATTTAATACTTTAATATATATGTCATGAAATATAAGGGACACTATGTTGGGGGAGAAAAGGGACTAAAGAGAGTAGGGGGAGTAAAATAATAAAGGGTAATAGGAGAAAAGAAGAAAAATATCACGTTTTGCTCTCAAGGGCAAAATCTAGATTTGTTGTAGATATGTTGTTAGGTGCAGCTGAGTTGGATCCGACATAGTGACCCTGTGTACAACAGATGAAACACTACCTGATACTGTGTCATTCCCAGCACTATATCAGTGCTTCTCTACTATTCATAGAGTTTTCTAATGGCTGATTATTTTGGGAGTGGGCTGGTAGGTCCTTCTCTCAAGCCTATAGCACCTGGTATTGCTAGGTGGTCTCCCATCCAAGTATTAATCAGGCCTTACCCTGCTTAGCTTCTGAGATCTGATGAGATCAGACACCACAGTGGTATGGCTATAGGTGTGTGTGTGTGTGTGTGTGTGTGTGTGTGTGTGTGTGTGTGTGTGTGTCTGTGTCTGCGTATCTCTATATATCTATAGATAGATAGACACATACACACATACACACACATGCACGCCTGTAGTCGTACCACTGTGGCATCTGATCCTGTCAGATCTTGGAAGCTAAGCAGGGCCACGCATGGTTAGTACTTGGATAGGAGACCATCTGGGAACACTAGGTGCTGTAGGCTTGGGAGAAGGACCCAGCAACCCACTCCCAAAAACCAATCAGCCATTGAAAACCCTATAAATAGCAGAGAAGCACTCACAATAGTGTTTCATCTGTTGTACATAGAGTTGCTGAGTTGGACACCAACTCAATAGCACCTAATAACTATACACACACACACACACGCACACACACACATATATGTATATATATACACATACACACACATATATACACACATATACATATATGTGTATACACACACACGAGAGTAATGGGGGAGGTGAAGAGGAAAGGTGTACAATGATGTGTATATATGGAAATGTTATAATGAAACCTGTTAAGTACTAACTAAAAATTACTAGTAAAAAATAAAAATAAATTTCTGTTGTGTAAAAAATAACTCAGACACATTGAATGTTTGAATTAGGATCAGAATTTACATCTGGATCAGTCAACATGTAGGCTTACAGAGACAACCATCTCTCCAAGAGTTAAATTTTGATACTTGTGAAAGGCAAAGATTGGCCAGTTGGCATCAGAAAATTTCCCAGTCCTATGGCTAATTACTTCCTTAACTGGCTCCTAAAACTGGCCAGACTCTGCTTCCACTGTAGTGGGGCTGTTTACAAAGCCAGGAATTATCCCCTAAACAATCTCTTCTTTAAAAGCCTCTGAATAATTAACAACAGAGAGGCTACTTCTGGGTTTCCTTTGGATGAAGAACAAAAATCCTAGAGGGTTTATGTTTCAACTTGCCTGCCCTAAAGTCCCATGGAATAAAGAATGCCAGAGTGTAGCCAAAACGAGACAAAAATCAATGTAATTAAATAAAATCTTCCTAAGAAACAAAAACTTTTCATAAGGGACAGATTGTTGGGAAATCCTTAGGTACTTTGCAAGTCTTAGTAACTGGTTCGTATTAGATGGGGCTGTTTTCCTTAATTGCTTCCCTTTAAACATTTTGACTGTTTTCACTTATGTCTCCCCACTACTTGCTATCCCTCTTTTTCCTCTACGGTAGCCACTGTTGATTTAATTCACTAAGATGTTACTGGGACTCTACTGAACGCTAGGCCATTTGTGAGACATGAAATATAAGTTGTGGTCTCACTCTCAATAATGAGAATAATAACAGATAACTTAAACTTTCCCAGGTAGGGTATGCTAAGCATTGTATATGCATTATTTAATTTCCTTCTCACAAGGCCCTTAGGAAGTAGTACTCTTATTGTTTCCACTTTACAGATAGGAAAACTGGGTACAGAGTTCCAGTAAATTGCCTAGGTCACACAGCCAGGATTCATACCCACAGTCACGTGGCCTCAAGGCCTCCGGCTCAGCTGCAGCATTGTGTTCCCTCTCATCATCCACGTGGCAACTTTTACAATGAAAACTCTTAGCTACAAAACCTTTACAGCACAAGGAAACTGAAGTGTTAAAATAAATTAATATTTAAATGTAATACTAAAGAATAAATATGGGAGAAAGACCTGGCAGCCCACTCCCAAAACAATCAGCCATTGAAAACTGTATGGATAGGAGAGAAGCACTGTCAGATATAGTACGCCTTTTGTTCTGTTATACATAGGGTTGCTATGAATCAAACAGTACTCAATGGCAAGAACACTAACAACAAGAACAACAACAAAGAATAAATGTTTACAATCATGCATACATAAAGGAATAGATTTTATTTTCATTTTAAATTTTTAGTATTTTATGAATAACTCAGGCATATTATAACTTTCCCCTCAATGCTTGGTTGTTGTTTGTTGTTGTTAAGTGCCATCAAGTCGGGTTTGACTCATAGTGACCCTATGTACAACAGAACGATACACTCTCAGACACCCAACTCTGTACCATGCCCAGCACTGTCAGTGCTTCTCTGCTATTCATTGAGTTTTCAAGGGCTCATTTTTGGGGATTGTTCAGGACGCCAGGTCCTTCTCCCATTTTTGTGGTGTTGGGAATCAAATCCAGGGCCTCAGAGAGTGCAGAGCAGCACTCTACCAACTGACCCAAGCCCCAGCCCAGTCTTGAAGGTTATGAAACAAAAAATGAAAGTCTTTACCTATATTTGTCTATTTGCTCTATGATTTGAGAATATTCAATCCAGTCAGCAAAGAAAATAGAAAAGAAAAAACTTAGAAGTTTGGTATATATAGTAAGTGAGCAAATAGCTTGCAAGAAATAGGCAGAATTCATAAGATGTGTTCAGTAGATAGTAAGTTTGTAACCTATAAAACATGTAAAATGATAAAAACCATGGAACAAACAGGCATGTAACTCCCAGAAACACCCACCACGTTCCCCTCAAGCCACCAAATATGCTTTGCCTAGAAATGCCAGTGAAGTCTTGGTAGCAGGTCAGTTAAAAAAGCCTTAAAAGACATCAAAAATTAAAAGTTAGCAAGATTAAACTATAATGCCTAGGCATGTGCATTTGGAAAGTAAAAGTTAAAGTAGCCAAGGAAATGATTAGAATAAAAGATGAGAGAGTTGAGTCTGGAATAAGGAAAGTGGAGGAATTTCTGGGGAGGGTGGTAAAGTTCTATTCTTTGAGCTGAATGGTGATTATATGTTCTAATAGTAATTCATTATACTATACTTTTGACTTGTGGGTTTCCTGTTTCTTTAAAATATTTTAAAATTAATTTTCTGACATATAAAAATATAAACATTATACACATTAATGAAGTACCATGCAATGTTTTGATATGTTTTTGTTGTGTAATCTTTGAATGGGTTAAGCATATCTATCTTTTAAAATATTTATCATTTCTTTATGGTGAAAATGGCTGTAGCCATAGCCTTGCGGCATTCGATCCTATCAGATCTCAGAAGCTAAGCAGGGTCGGGGCTGGTTAGTACTTGGATGGGAGACAGCCTGGAAACACCAGGTGCTGTAGGCTTGGGAGATGGACCCAGCAACCCACTCCCAAAAATCAATCCACCATTGAAATCCCTATGAACAACAGAGAAGCACTGACAATAGTGTTTCGCCTGTTGTACATAGGGTCGCTATGAGTTGGATACCAATTTGACGGCACCTAACAACAACAACAACAACAACAACAACAACAACAACAACAACATGGTGAAAATATTCAAACTTCCTTCTTCTAGATTTCTGAAATATACGGTACATTGTTGTTATCTATAATCACCCTACTGTGCAGTAGGACACAAGAATGCCTTTTTTTCTTCCTCTATTGATAAATGATGGTGGGGTACAGAGTAATACAGCATTGGCTTTTTCAGTTATGCTAGTGTTACATCACTTTTTGTTATGCTCTTCTCAACTTACAAGGTTTATGAAGCCTTATGACTAACATGTAGTAAAACTCAAATGCATATCTGGGTTATATTCCCCTATTTTTCCAATGTACTCATGAAATTGCATTGTTTACATTGAGATTATCCTCTCCCCATTTATCCCTCTACATTTATTCTCCTCCCCATCCCACCTTCTGCAATCTTCACTTCCCTGTGTTAGTTCCCTCCCCCTTCTTTCTACTCTTTATATCATCCCTTCTTTGCTAAGTTTAATTATGCATTTTTTATATATCAACTTATGTATAGGATTTTTTTCTTCCTTTAAGATTCAGCTCCCACATATGAGTGAGAATATATGGTATTTCTCTTTTTGAGCTTGTGATCATTTGCTTAAAATGATGTCCTCCAGTTTGATCCATTTTACTGCAAATGAATTTATTTCAGTTTTTATTGGCTGAGTAGTATTCCATTGTGTATATGTACCATAATTTTTTTTATCCATTCTTCTGTTGATGGGAACCTTGGTTAGTTCCATATCCTTGCTATTGTGAAAAGTGCTGCATTGAATATGGAGATGTAGGTGTCTCTGGAACACAAGAACTTCTATCTAACTACAACTTAACTCCCATTGATCAGCCTCTCTTCTGCCCATTCTGCCCAGTCTCTAGGAACCACTGTTCTATTATCAACTTCTATGAGATGAACTTTTTATATTCCACATGTGAGTGGAATATATGGTACTTGTCTTTTTGTGCTTGTCTATTTCACTCAGTATAATGACTTCCAGTTCTATCCCTGTTGTTGAAAATGGCAAGATTTTGAGTATGTAGTAAGTATTCTATTGTGTATATGTACCACATTTTCTTCATCCATTCATCAGTTGAAGGACACTTTCTTCATTTCCATTTCTTGGTTATTGTCCATAGTGCTGTGATAAACATGGGGATGAACATTGCTCTTCAACATTCTGATTTCATTTCCTTTGGATATATACTCAGTAGTAGGATTGTTGGAACATATGGTAGTTCTATTTTATTTTTTGAAGAATCTCCATATGACTTTCCATAATGGCTGTACTAATTTATATTTCCATCAACAGTGTGTAGGGGTTCCTTTTTCCTCTACATTCTGCCCCAAACTTGTTATCTTTTGTCATTTTGATAATAGTCATTCTTTCTGGGGTGAGGTGATATCTTATTGCGGTTTTGATTTCCACTTCCCTGATGACTGGTGACATTGAGCACTTTTTCACATACCTGTTTTCCATTTCTATATTTTCTTTTGAGAAATATCTATTTAGATCTATTGCCCATTTTTAAATTGGGTTATTAGTTTGCCATTGGGTTTTTAGAGTTCCTTATATATTCTGGATATTGATCACTTGTCAGATGCATAGTTTGAAACTTTTTAATTTGATGAAATTCCATTTGTCTATTTTTACTTCTGTTTCCTGGAGAATGTTCCATGTGCTGGTGAGAAGAATCTGTTCTACAGTGGTTGAATGGAATATTCGTGGGGTGTCTGTTAGGTCTAGCTGGTTTCTACTCTTTCTTTGTTGATTTTCTATCTGAATGATCAGTCCATTGCTGAAAGTGGGGTGTTAAAGTCTCCTACTATATTGGAGTCTATCTCTCATTTTAGGCCTATGAATAGACCTTATATATTTGGGTGCTCTGATATTGGGTGTATATATGTATATTTATAATTGCTATTTTCTTTTGCTGAGTTGACCTTCCTTATCTCTTTTTAGTCTTTTGATTTAAAGTCCATTTTATCTGATGTATGTGTGGCTACTTCTGCTTTCTTTTGGATTCTATTTGCATGGAATATCTTTTTCTTTTTCTTCACTCTCAGTCTATCAATACCCTTGGAGATGAAATGAGTTTCTAGTCAGCAACATATAGTTGAGTTTTAGTTTCTTTAGTTTCTTTTATCCAGTATACATCATATGATAGGTCATAAACAAGTCTCAACAAATTTTTTAAATTAAAAAATTGTATCAAGTATCTTTTCCAAACACTATATAATAAAACTAGAAATCAATAAGAAGAAAACATTTGGAAACTACATAAATACAGGGAAATTAAACAACTTACTCTTGAACAACTAATGGATTAAGGAATAAATCAAGAAGGAAATTGAAAATGTTTCCTTCTTACTCATTAATGTTTTTGTGGGGTAGGTCTGGTGGACATATACTCTCATAGTTTTTGTTTGTATGAGAATGTCTTTATCTTCCATTCATTTCTAAAGGATAGCTTTGCTGGGAACAGAATTTATAGTTAGCAGGTTTTATTCCCCTTCAGTACTGTGAAAAATCTCATGCCACTCTCTCCTGGCCTATGAGATTTCTGCTGAGAAATCAACTGTCAGGTGAATCGAGACACTGTCATGTGTTGTGCCTTAAGAATCTTCTTCATATCTTTCACCTCTGAGAGCTTAATTATAATATGTCTTGGGGTAGACTTGTTTGAATTTAGAATAACTATTGACTTTTGACTTTCCTACAGCTGGATATCTGTATCTTTTTCTAGGTTTGAGAAATTTTCTGTTGTTGTCTCTGTGATTAAACTTTCTAACTCTTTGTTATTCTTAAATTCTTCTTGAATCTCAGTAACCAAAATATTTGCTTGTAAAGTGCTGTTCCAATGTTCCCATAAGCTTTATTCATTCCTCTATACTTTTTTCTCCTCCAATGTATATTTTCTTTTTAAAAAATTTTTTGTTAGTGTATATTAAATAAAATAATAGATTTCATTATGATATTTTTATACATGCATATAATGTACTTTGATCATATTCATGCCCCCCATTACCCTCTCTTGTTCTCCACATACTGCTCCCCTTCTTTCTTCCAAATAGTCACCTATTTTCATGTCTTTTTTTTTTTTTCCAGTGCCTGGGATTGAACCCAGGGCCTTATGCATGCTAGGGAAGTGTTCTACAACTGAGCTACATCCCTAGCCCCATTTTAAAAATCTAGAGTCCACATATGAGAGGAAACGTGATATTTGTGTTTCCAAGTCTGATTTATTTTGCTTAACATGATGATCTCTAGTTCTATCAATTTTCTTGTAAGTGATATAATTTTGTTCCTTATGATTGAATAATACTTCACTGTGTATATCTACCACATTTTCTTTATCCACTCATCCATTGATGGGCATCTAGGCTTATTCCATAACTTGGATGTTGTAAATAGTGCCATGAATATGCAGATATCTCTATTATAAGCAAACAAGCAAAAAAAATTAGAGAAGCTTTCTTTCCATTCTTCTAATAGTAGAATACACCAGCTTGCGGGGTGGGTAGTGGGTCATAGCTGGACTCTATTGCATTCCTCTCTGTTCCCACAGTACTGGTTGGTGCTGTATGTGAGCTGAGGCCTAGGCTAGTCAAAGGCCACTTGTCAACTTCAGGGCTGGCTTTGGTTTAGAAATTTCCCTTTTTACAAACCAGGAGCAGCTGCTGACCCCAATGAGCTTCGCAGTCTGTGGGGCTGGGGAGGTTCCTATTCACTCCAGAAGTCCCCCAGGTTGCATACCTGGGAATAGCAAATGTTCAAGCTGAGGGATGTTTCTCCAATGGGGAAAGATAACAGAGTACTGAGTTTTGCACTGCAGCTGGAGAACCAAGGGCACCAGGCACTCTACCTTCAAGTCTCAGTGATTCCAGATACTGCTGAGCAGTAAACCACCCTGTAGGAAGGAGGAGGCTAGGGAAATGGAGCAGTTTACTGGACCTGGGCTCTGGGCTCTGATTCCTGTCCAGCAGCAAACTGCATGTGGAAGTGAGGCGGCTCTGGGGGCAGAGCAATCTGCAGGTCACAGGCTTGGGATTGGAGCTCTGTCTCCACAGTAAATCACAAGTGATGGGCCTTGCTCCTTGCCACAAAGGGTGAGACCACCACACCCACCACAGCCTGAACGTCCCTGTGCTTAAACTTTTCAGCAGGTCTATGTTTACCTCTTCCCCTCTCCACTATTGTCTGCCATTGCTATTTTCCACACAGACACTGTGGCAAGTTGTCCCCAGGCTTCCTGAACCATGTGCTTGTTCCTTGTTTTCAGGTCTGCAGAGGAGCTCAGTCTCAAAAAATAGGTCCTTTCTCAAGATGGGACCTGGCTATAGTGCTTACAGATATGAGGAGTGATGCAATTGACTTCTCCAGTGCTGGCCTACCAAGTCAGAGGAGTTACGGTCACACCAAATTGTCCCTGCATTGTATTTAAGCCTTGTGAAAATTGTGGGTTTCTCCTGTGGTTAGGACTACATTCTGTTGTCACCAGAGCTGCCTGGTTTGCCTTGTGGTTGCAGCTCCCCCTATCCCTGACTCCTTAGGAGGTGGGGTAGGAACTGCAGACTGTTTCCTACTTTTCTTTTTATCGCTTTTCTGTTTCTCCTTGCTTTTTAGCTGTTCTGTCACCTCTTTCCTGATTCCTGATGCTCTTCCTCTTTCTGTCTTTGGAATATAGTATCTCTATCTCCTTTTTTACCCTGACTTGTCTCATTCACAGAGTCACATGGAGAAATCTGCCATCTTACTGTGGAAACCCAACTGTATATTTTCAAATAACCTATTTTTGAGCTCACTAGTTTTTTCATTCTGTTTGATATATCCTCCTATTGATATCTTTGATCAGATATTAATTTTACTTAGTGTATTTTTTCAACTCAAGGATTTCTGTTTGGTTTCTTAAAATGCTCAGTCTCTCTGTTAAGTTTCTCTGTTACAGTATTGAGTCATTTCTCTGTGAAGCTCATTTAATTTCCTTAAAACAGCTGCTTTACATTCTCTGAGGGTTCTACCATACTAGTTACTGCTTGGGGCTGGAATTTAGCTCAGCTGGTAGAGTGGAGCTCTGCAGTCTCTGAGGTCCTGAGTTTGAGTCCCAGCACTGCAAAAATGGGAGAAGGACATGGCAATCCACTCCTGGGGAACAATCCTGAAACAGCACCGCAAAAATGGGAGAAGGCCCTGGCAATCCACTCCCAAGGCAATCCCGAAACAGCTAGCCATTGAAAACCCTATGAGGGTCACTATGAGTCAGATACCAACTCGATGGCACCTAACAACAACAACAAGAACAAAAACAATCAAAAGGTAAGGTCAGAATTACCTGAAAGCTCTTGATGCTTGTTGGCCTGCAACAATATCTAAGTATTGAAGGATACGGTATTTTCCCATATTCATAATCAGACTTTGTTTATTACTGTCTAGAAATTCAAGCAGGTTTCTTCTCTGAGTCTGTAGTTGCTTCTACTATTTCAGCACTAGATGGCATGCTAAGTCCAGTTTTGCTGCAAGTCTGCTGTTGGTGTGTTGCCACAGTTTCAGTACTAGAGGGTGATCTAAGCTTAGGTTTGTCTCCAATCCATGGTTAAAATTTTATTTAGCAGAATTAAAGAATGGTTGTCTGTCTACACTAGCCTCTTCCTGGGTTCAGGATATGACCAGATGCCTCATCCACAGTCACTGGCCTGTGGTGAGAGATTGCAGAAGTCTACCTGACTCTGAAGAGAACCACATTGAAGGGACCCACTCTAGGTTCCTATGCCATGCCTGTGTCACATTTCTGAAGCTATAGCCCATCAAGACTAGCACAGCACTAGGATGGTATCTTGGCCCACATTGCTATGGGCTATCTACTTCCAAAGTGGACCTATCACCTAAGACTGCTGCAGCCAGCTACAAGTGATGCTAGCTAAAACAGAAGTCTGGTAGATGAGGCCATGTGTCTTCTCCACCACCAAGGCTGATCCAGAGACTCTATCTGTGGTCATTGGCCTGGGGATGGAGTCCATTATGATCCGTTCTCTGTTAGGTTTCTAGCCTCACACTGAGTCCTAAGGCAAAGTTCTGTCCTTATTAAGTTCTAATCATTAAAAATATTTAGTTATTTTATTTCCAAGTGGATGGAGTAGTGCTCCATGCAAAGCTGCCTAAATTCAGGGTAATGTTGGTCAAGGCAGTCCTTTGGCCACCAAGGCTGATGCTGAGCTGAGTCACACCTAACTCTCCTGCTGCAAAAACCTGCACAGTCTTAGGCCCATGATGCAACCAGAGAACATGATGCAACATGTGAACCCTTGGATGATAAACACATTCAAACCATAGCAGGTAGATACTGAGGCAAGTGCTAAATGATATGGGCTCACCTCTAGGTTTATATATAGATTAATGTCTTTTGGATATGAAGGAAATTTACATGAAAAAATGGGGTGGTATATAAATTCTAGGGTAAAGTGGAAGAACTAGGTTGAGAGAAGGACAGGAGTTAGGGCCCACAGGAGCCAGAACATCTCTGGGTATTTACTTCTAGGCAACAACTGTGGTTTAGGAATCAATGATTTCTTCAGGACATTATTTAATGGTTATTAAACTTAGTCCATTTTCAGTTTTTGTTTCAGTCTATTTGAAAGATGATCTGATTGTCCTTACTTGGGTCAACTGTCCAACTCTTTGCCAAGAGAGGAAGGCACCTTGGCTTACTGTTTTTTTTTTTTTTTTTTTTTTTTTTTAATGACTGAACTATAGCCAATGCAAAATGAGTGGTTCCCTAAAGCAAAATTGGGATTCTAAAAAAAAGACAAATACAAGGCAAGCCAAATGGTGGATGTTCATTGAAATTTACCACATGAATCAGCAGTATTGATCCTAGTTAAGAAGGGTTTTCACTCTTTTCTAGCATGTTCAGCTCAGGGTTTTTTTTTTTTTAATGACTGAACTATGTTGTTGTTGTTAGGTAACACTATTGTCAGTGCTTCTCTGCTCTTCATAGGATTTTTAATGGCAGATTGATTTTTTTGGGGAGGGGGTTGCCAGGTCCTTCTCCCAAGCCTACAGCACCTGGTGTTCCCAGGCGGTCTCCCATCCAAATACTAACCAGGCCCAACCCTGTTTAGCTTCCGAGATCTGACGGGATCAGATTCCACAGGGCTACAGCTGCAGGCAATGACTGAACTATGTTGTTGTTGTCAGGTGCCGTCGAATCGGTATCCGACTCATAGCGACCCTCATAGGGTTTTCAATGGCCGTTTCGGGATTGCCTTGGGAGTGGATTGCCTGAACTATAGCCAATGCAAAATGAGTGGTTCCCTAAAGCAAAATTGGGATTCTAAAAAAAAAGACAAATGCAAGGCAAGCCAAATGGTGGATGTTCATTGAAATTTACCACATGAATCAGCAGTATTGATCCTAGTTAAGAGTTTTCACTCTTTTCTAGCATGTTCAGCTCAGGGTTTTTTTTTTTTGTTTGTTTGTTTGTTTTTCCAGGAGTTATCCTCTAGCTGAGTTGTTCTCTAAATGTAAGGGTGGGTCTATAGCCTCACTTGCCCAACTCTTCAGCCTCAAGCCTTTATTCATCATCCTGATTTCTGTTTCACTTCCTATTCCCACTTCTTGTGACCTTGGACTCAGATCTCTGCACCCTGCCTGGCTCCAGCCTTGTTGTTGTAGTTGTTGTTAGGTGCCCTTGAGTCCTGTCCTACTCACAGTGGCTCTGGTAGGGCTTTCAATGACTGATTGTTTTGGGATTGCCTAGGGAGTGGATTGTCACATCCTTCTCCTATTTTTGTGGTGCTGGGAATCAAACCTGGAACCTCAGAGACTGCAAAGCATCATCTACCAGCTGAGCTAAATCCCAGTCCAGTTCCAGCCTTAGGTAAAACTTTTTCTGATGTACATCCTGAAGCAACTATAGCTGCTCCCTTTCTACTTTATTTGCCAGTACAATTTCATCTGCTGTCTTTAAACTAAGAAATTTATCAAATTTCCTAACTGTAGAAGGCTTCCTTTATGTGATATGCAGTGTTCCATCCCCTGCTTTCTTTCCTGTTATGCGGGTGTGATTTTAGGAGGATGAGGAAGTTAAAGTCTATTTGTTTTGCCACTTTGGATCTGAACCCTCAGGAGATAATTGTGATTGATTTTAACGGTTGTAATTGATTTTAAGGATTTCCTTGTTCTTGGCAAATAAACCACATTTGTTGAAAGTTAGATGGGAAATCCTTGGCATGTTTAGATATTCCTTACTCAAGATGGAAGTTTGACTCACTGTTCATGTGAAGCCATGTTCAGGTTTTATCAGCAGGCACTCCATAGGTCCAGGCACAAGGCACCAGATTATCTCCAATATTCTTTGCCAACTGCACTGAGCTCATTGTGGATAAAGTTCTCCCCATTTATCTTCTCCCTTGACTTTTGTGCTTACCTAACAAAAGATGTGAAATTTTAAGGAAAACTCCTTTCCCTCATCTCCCAGTAGAAATTAATATTAGTATCTAGTAAGTTTTTAAAAGGCTAGGTTCCCTCTGTTCTGATAATTTATCAGCTGAATTAAATGTTATCTTTAGAGAAGGGAAGGAGTGTGGAATAATTTTTTAAAAGTAGAAGCTAGAGACCTAAAGTGTTAGCCGTTGCCTTGTCACTTACTATAGCTTGACCTTTGGGGACGTCTCTTAGCCGGAGTTTCAACATCTGAAAAATGTGGCTAGAAATACTGCCTATGATATCTTTACCTGGATGTCAGATAATATTTTTAAAAAGCGCTTTGTAAACCATTATATAACAAAAGTTATTGTTCAGAAGGGTCAGTGTCATTGAAGCAATCCCTGCAATTGCCTTACGCTTATGGGCATTAGAAAAAGTGTGAATCTAGGGCAGAAACCAAGTATTTGTAGTAAGGTCTGATCTGTGCTAAAGGGAGTGTTGGTTATCAGTGTGAGTTTATTTGTGCAACAATATTTACTAAGTACTTTCTTTGTGCCTGGTATAGTGTGAGGTGCTGAGGATTTAATGGTGAGTAGATCAGTGTGGTGCCTCATCACATGGAGACTATTGACTAGAAAGGAAAATGGACATTATCCAAATGACCACCTAAATTAACACAATAGAATGGAGACCATACAATGGCAGGTCTACTCTGTTATTGTGACCTCAGTGCCTACAATGCTCAATAAACCCTTAATAAATACTTGTTGAACTTGTGGTCAATCCTTATGGAGGATAAGTACAGAAAGCTTTGGGAGTAAACAGCAGGGGGCCTCATTTAGCTTTGAGGGGTGAGGGCTTCCCTGAGCAAGAGATGCTGGAGTCAAGATCTGAAGGATAAGTAAGAAACAATGTGAAGTAGGTGGGAAAGGAGTGCTCCAAGCTCAGACATTGAAGGAGGAAAGAACTTAGCATGTTCTAGCAACTGAAAGGGGGCTGGAGGACTTGAAATAGCTAGAAAGAGAGGCAGCAGGAACATGAATATGACTGGAGGGGGGAAGTCATGGAAAATTATGAAACTTTAGAAATGTTGTGGTCTTTGTCCTGAAAGCAAAGGGGAGCCAGTAAAGGGTTATGAGCAGGGGAAGGCCAAGATGAGATTTATGTTTTAAAGCAACTCTGTGGTCTGGGAACTCAGAGAGAAACCCATCAGTAAGCAGTTGCTAAAATTCAGACAAGAGAGTATCGTGGTTTAGACTGGGCTTGTCATGGGGAAATGGAGAGAGGTGCATGAAATCAACACCTATTTTGAGGTACTGTCAACAGGACTTTGTGGTGGATTGGATGTGAGGAAGGGGAGAGATGGAAGAGTCAATCTTGCTTCTTGAATCTATATTTGTAGCTAAATAGATGAAGACGTATATATTGAGGGAGATGTGTTAGTCAGACTTTTCATCACTGACAAATACATGACAGAACAATGTAAAAGGAGGAAGGATTTACGTTCGCTCAGGTTTCAGAGGTTTCAGTCCATAATCAGCTGGTTCCACTGATGTGGACCTAAGGTGAGGCTGAAAATCAGGATGGGAAGCATGTGGTGAAGCAAAGAAGCTCACTTCATGGCAGATAGGAAGCCGAGTAACAGGAAGGAGCCAGAGTAAGTTATACCCTTCCAAGACATGCCCCCAGTGACCTACTTCTTCTGAATAGGCCCCCACTTCCACGATTCCACCACTTTACAATAATGTCATCATTTTATAAATCCATCAAGGGATTAATTCACTGGTCAGGTTGGAACCCATCAGCTGACAACCTAAACCCCAACACATGAGCCTGTGGCAACATTTCATATTCAAGCCGTCTCAGGAGGGAACTCAGCAAGGTGTTGACCTAAGGGTAAAAGATGCGTTCTGGCAACATGAGCCCTTGAAGGCAATCAAGTCTCTCTGTCTGAGGTTCCTTCCTATAGTCCTGTCTTTCAGGTTGGATTTTATTCTGTCATGCAATGGATGCCTCTAAGAACAACACAAAGCAAGCTATCCCACAACCCAGAAAGGCTCATGGAACAAATTGTGATGTCAAGTCACATGACTTAAGAAATCAATTTAAGAAATTTAACAATGTAGCAGAAAGCAAAGGGAAAGCAGCTATCCTGGTTGCACACTTAGGACAGGGTGTGAGGTCTACTCTGGCTGAGTCCAGGCCTATCCAATGTTCATATGTCCCATCTCTTCCTGCCACATACACATTTCCTCTGATGTCATGGATACAATTTGCAAGTTGAAGTTTGAGTAAGTACCTGAGGACAACACAGCAAGTCATAGGGTCAAGTACACCTAGCCACAGCTGTAGATTACCAGTGAGCCAGCCAATCAACTATGGATTTTATCTCGGTTTCTTGTGCAGAAAAATGTGGGGCCAGAATTAGAACATTATGGATGTCAGTGATGGGTAGTGAACTTAGGAGCGAGGGCTCAAAAGAATCATTGTAGAGAATACTTCAGCAGTGTGACTATTAATAAGAATCTAGATTTTAAGGACTCTTCTGGTGAGGATTCACAAGGAAAAAGGAACATTGAAAACTGAAGGAAAGTGGGTCCTTTTTTTATATAGAAGCAGGAAGGTTAACAGAACTATGACTTATATGGAAAACAGTGCTTATAAATGATGAACTTGGATACTTAGATGAAATATTCAAGATATTAAAAGTGTGGCCTGGTTTCTTCTTGCTGCTTATAGTAAAAAGCAAGAGAAGAAAGATTAATGTTAAACAAAAAAGTATCAGGAATTGGTATTTTGGAAAGTGCATGGGCTATCCATATTTCAAAAGATGCCAAAATTGAGAGGTTTGTTGTTAGGAAAGCATACTTTGGAGAAAAATTTGAGAATATGACCATAAATTCTTTTGCTAATACTTCACAAAGATCATAAGGTCAGATTGTTTAGTCACCCAGAAGCCTCTTTGAAGTTTGAAGGATATGACACAGAGATACCTCAATCAAACTAGAAAGCAAGGATTTAAGAAGCTTAAGGGCACTGTTTTTCAACAATCTCAGCTGAAGCAAAAATGGAGATAGGATTATCTAGCAAAGATCTTAGACAAGCCACTTGTCTAATGGAGTGAATCTTTTTGATAAACACCAGAGAATCACAAGGTTCTTAAGCATTTTGTATCTGCAAACCCTGCCACCATGGACTGAAAGGCATCAAGTATAAAATGAGGGAAAGCTATTGCTCTTCAAATTTTGGAGTTGGGTAATAAGGTGTTAAACTATTTAGCTTCAAATATGTGCTACCATTCATGAAAAGAAAAGAGAATATAAATGGAAAGAAAGAGAACTTAAAAGATGGGCATTTCTGGGCATACTTTCTAGACCGACTATATAAAATATAACCACAGTTTTATTGTGATGAGCTACAAGGAACTCTGTATTCCTTGGTAATGGACTATGATTGTGTGAGTTTCCATATATAGTAGAGCAGAACATCAGTGTCATACTTACAAGCAGCTTGAACAACTATATCTAATATGATTAGTGCTGTTTTTTATTTATTTTTTATTAGAAATTTTTAATGTACATCATAATGTGATTCATTTTGACATGCTTTTCATTGTGACAATTTTCATATATGCAATTTGATAAACATTATTCATATAGGTTACCCCTTACCCTCCCCTATGATTAGTGCTATTTTGATAGTAATAGAAGGTAATATGGAGAACTAGCACAATTTTTCATGATGTCAAAATTAGCCTCAGCCCTGCTTAGGTCTTTGGAGAGAATGGGTTTTCATGCCAATGTAATCTGAGAAAAGAGGATGGATACTTGTATAACAGTAGAGTTTACCAATATTAAGATGAAGATGTCTTTCATTGCTTGTGTGTTGTTGTTAGGTGCCATCAAGTTGGGTCCAACTCATGGCAACCCTATATACAACAGAACAAAACACTCCTCAACACTGTGCCATTCCTAGCACTATGTCAGTGCCTCTCTTGCTATTCATATGGTTTTCAATGGATGATTGTTTTGGGATTGCTTCAGGAGTGGATTGCCATGTCCTTCTCCCATTTTTGTGGTGCTAGGTATTGAACCCAAGGCCTCAGAGAGTGCAGAATGGCCCTCTACTAATTGAGACAAACCCCAGCCCCATTGATTGTGTAGCTTCTGATAAATGGCCACAGATTTCTCCCATCCCTGTATCCAATCCCCTGTGACTTTGCCTCTCCTCCCTTCCATAGGTGAGACCTATTTCACATCTTGACTGTGGGCTGACCTTGTGACTTGCATTGCCCAATACAATGTAGCAACAGAGACTTCATGAGACTTGCAGCTGTGAGTGTTCCAGACCTTGCAGCCTCCAGTTTTGCTCTTTTGGGATGCTACTGCTGCCATGGGAAGGACCAACACCAGCCTCTTGATGATGAGAGACCACATGGACAGGCAGAAGCCAAGGCAACAGCCAGTCATAGGAACATGGCCATTATGCAATACAGTCCATACTGAGCTACTGGCTGCTAGCTGCCACATGAATCAGCCCAGATGAGATTGTAAAAGAACCATCCATTGGCATCTAGCCCACAGTTGTGTCTTAGTCATATCATGAGTGAATAAATTATTGTTGTTTTAGTTTTTCTTTTATACCACAAGATACAACTGCTATTGGGTGACTCAGTCTACTTAGTATATTTCCATGTTTTTTTTTAATTCTAAAAGATTTGACAAGGAATTTTACATGTAGATTTGCAATAATTCAATTCATTGGGTTTCACACATGTATGCCTGCAGCCATACCCTGCAGCTCTAGCCCTGTGGCATCCGATCCCGTCAAATCTCGGAGGCTAAGCAGAGTTGGCCCTGGTTAGTACTTGGATAGGAGACGTCCTGGGAATATCAGATACTGTAGGCTTGGGAAAAGGATCCAGCAAGCCACTTCCAAAAATCAATCCACCATTGAGAACTCGATGAGCAGCAGAGAAGCACTGATTGTTTTGCCTGTTGTAGGGTCACTATGAGTCAGACACCGACTCAGGGTCAGCTAACAACAACGCATATTCTATTTTTTGCTTTTTAATATTCATAGTCCATATTTTCTGTATATTATGTGCAATTTTTGGACTTTGCTAATAAAGGTTTATTCAATTTTACATGTGGTGTCTATATTACTATTGGGTTTATATTTTGGAGACCTATGTGGCAAGAGATGTTTTATACCACAAGATGTGAAAGAGGTATCTGCAGTAAGGAGAGATCACCAAATTTGTATTAATTGTAAGAAACAGAGCTGTGGTTTTTCTTGGACAGGTTACTTCTCTTCTTGACTTCTGAGTCTGGGTGTTCCAGAGCACTTCGTTTGGGCTTGACAGTGACAGTAATTCTAAAGAGTGTTCTTTTTCTATGGAAAGCATAAGAAATTGGACCATACCTCTGTGCACTCCTACTATTTAAAATAGAATTTTACATTTCAGGTTTGCAAATAAGCCCCCAAAGGAAATCTTTATTAAATGGCACATAGAAAAAATTGCCCATCTATGATTATCATTCAGGTAAAAAATGCCATATGCCTACAGATAAGCCCCATGTGGGCTGGTACCAAGAATGAGTTTGTCTCTACTCATGGATCATAGAACTTTCTGATGCTCAGAGGACCTGTGACCTCAGTAAAGGGATATTCTCACTAGTGACTGGATGTTTCAGGCTATAAATTATTTGGAAGCTGGGCTTGTAACTAAGAGATCAAAATATTTAAGATCTTTTGTGTGACATAATATGTCTATTGGGCTGGGATTTAGCTCAGTTGGAAGAGCACTGCTCTGCAGTCTCTGAGGTCCTGGGTTTGATTCCCAGTACCGCACAAATGGGAGAAGGACATGGCAATCCACTCTCAAGGCAATCCTGAAGCAATCAGCTATTGAAAACCCTATGAGGGTTGCTATGAGTTGGAGATGACTTGATGGCACCTAACAACAACAACATGCCTGCAGCAGTAGCCCTGTGGCATCTGATCCTGTCAGATTTCAGAAGCTAAACAGGGTTGGGCTTGGTTAGTACTTGGATAGGAAACCGCCTAGGAACACCAGGTGCTGTAGGCTTAGGAGATGGATCCAGCAACCCACTCCCAAAAATCAATCCCCTATTGAAAACCCCATGAACAGCAGATAAGCACTGATAATAGTGTTTTGCCTGTTGTATGTAGGGTTGCTATGAGTCAGATACCGACTCGATGGCACCTAATAACAGCAACAGTATGTCTATCTTTTTCTAAAATTCTCACCAATTCTCAATGATACAGACTTTTGTTTTTGGTAATATATTTTTTTCCTTGTTGTATTTATGTGTTACATTTCTCCTTAATTTATAGCAAACACTGAGACATTTAACATTTAGTATTAGTTACCTCATACTTCTCAGAGACAAAGAGGAGAGAGAGAGTATATATTTGGATACTGCTTCTCTCTGGTTGTTTAAATAGGTAATATTCAGAGGATTTTACAGGAAGAATAACAGTCTTACCACTAGGATTATAAGGCCTTAGTCACCAAGAAGTTATGTAGCAGTCTTAATGACTTAGTGATGTAAGTTTTTTTCCTTTAATCTATCAATTGCTTGCTATGTTTTACTTTAATACTCTCAGAGATAGGTATTTGAAGAGAGCAAGGCTTACCGAGATACTAATTGAGGGTTCAATACTACACTGAACAGTGGAGTAGTACTTTTATTGATGGCAAGTGAAATGCTGAAGTAGTTATTGCTTGAAAATTTTAAAACCTCAGAGGGAGGGCTGGGAATGTAGAGTGCTTGCCTAGCATGTGCAAGTCTTGGGTTTCTTGTCCAGTACTAAAAAGCTCATAGAGATCCCCAGGGAGCTTATTTTATGTCCAGAAAGTATTTGGAGATAGAACATGTAATTTATATCTCAGTGCTAGAAGTTCATGGTTCCAGACATCCAGCTCTCTTCTGGGAAAAGCAGTAGACAGTTCTTTAATTTTAGTTTCTATCCTGTAGCCTTGTAACGCCACTACCCTGACATGGCTGATAGAATCAAGAATTGGCAATTGTTGACTGACCCAAAGGGAGCTACAGGTCACTTGGGGTTGACAGATCCATCTGATCTAATCCACTTTGGGGACAGTGAATTCTATTCACTCAGAGAGATGCAGTAAAGTGGCACAGAAGCCAAGAAGCAGGGTGAAAGCAGTAAGTAGAAGGCATGAAATAAGAGAAGCTAGTGAATGTAGGAGAGATTCGTAGTATCTGCCTCACCATAAAGCAGAGCCTCATGATAGGGAGCAAGGGGGGGCCTTCTTTTGGGAGATAACAGAAGAGCTGAGGTTTAGTGTACACTTTTTGTGGCACTTGCTCAATTTATAGCAATCCCTTTATTATGAGCACATTTTTTTCACACCCCTGAGGCTCCTCTGTGGCAACTGTTTGTGATACGTGGCTCTGACTTCCAAGCTTCATTTGATTGGAGGATCAAGAGTGGAGGTTCATCCAAACTAAGGCAATCAGATGCTGTTTCCTGGGAATTTGGATTTGAGACTGAAAGATAGACTGTCTCTGCCTATGGCTGGAGCAAAGAGATATGGGCCTATGGCATTAGAAGACAAAGCTTGTAGGTAGAGAGGAAAGAAAGAAACAAACATGTGACAAGAAAAGGGCATGGAGAAGCCATGTGGAAAGAGGGAGGGAGAATGTGTATGTCTTCACATTTGATAGCTTTGCATTTCCTGGCTCTGATCCCCCAAAGAAATCCCTTAGGGTGTCAGGATACCTGCATCTTTATAATACTCACTACTATTTCCTTTCTTTTTTTAAAAAAATTAAGGTTGAGGTAGTTTTCAATTTTTGCAATGAAGAGCCTTAATAAGGATGAGGAGCTTGTGTGGTAACCTGTATGAAATGAAGCCTAGTAGGGGAGCTGTGGTTTCTTGTTTCTCTTACAGTAAGCCTATAGCTGAGTTTGTCTCAGTTTCTTACAACCTGGAAAAGACTAAATAAAATAATAAACAACAAACAAACAAACAAAAGCCTAGAAAGGACCAACAAACAAATTTACCTGGAGGATCTGACATACTAATGGAATCATGCCATAATAATGGAATATAGAACTAATGGAGTTAGATTTTCAAACACCAAATACCAATTGCTATTTGAAGATACCTCTGCTATTTTCTGTTCTGGTTACACTTTCCTTTCCTTCCTTCCTTCCTTCCTTCCTTCCTTCCTGCCCCCCACCCCTGACTGCAGAGTCTCACTAGGTAGCAGGCTAGCCTTGAACTCATGATTCTCCCACTTCAGCCTCCCAGGTGCTGGGATTATCAGTGTTTGCCATCACGTCTGGCTTACTCTTTTCTTTATGTGTGTCTTTGTGTCCTTGGAGGGCAGGGACTGTCTTGGTGCAGTAGAAATGAGTGAACTCCATGTTCAGTTTCTCAGGCTCAGAGGTCCCTCTTCTCCAAACTGAAGTCTCCATATGATCCTGCCCACCTGTACTGAGAGGGCTTGGGCTTTTGAGGTGAACAGACACTTCACTACTAAAAGTGGGTTCAGTGATTTTGATTTTATTTAGAGAAATGATGGTGTTGCTTATCTTTTATGTGCCCCTGAGCCTAGCATGTGGTCTAATATTAATAAGCACTCCATCAAAATTTATAGAGTGAAAGATTGAATAAACAGTTTTTCTCACTGGCAATGTAAAAGATAAAAAAAGCAGAACATAAAACCTGACATCAAACCACATATTAAATTATATAATCTAAGTATACAAATGGATGAATACCTAATAAAAATCCTTAGGGTAATGACTATGATGACGATCTTTGCTGTGCAATTTCTTACCCAAGGCATGAGTTCTCTAGTGTGGGAAACATAGATAAGGATATTGGGTCTCCGTGTCATTTGCAAAGAGTTTATTTTTCCTCTATCTCAAATTGTGTTTTAATTTTCAAAGAAAAACAACAAATCCTGAGCCACTGGGTCATGTATCACTCCCGCTGAATTTCCCAGAGGGGATGACTTCACAATTTCTCAGAGCCTGCTTTCTCCTTATCTCATTTGTCAGAGGAACACTTAAAGTTTTCATATAAATTTTAATGGCCAGAAACATTTATTCCCCATCCAAACGTGTTTCATGTTGGGTATAGATGGTGATCCCTTGGCTGAACACAAACTGTATTTGCTGTATCCAGGGATGCTCACAAAAATAATGTAGATGAAAAACAAAGAAGTGGGGAAGAGAGTCAACAAGAGAGATGAGTTGGAGGTGAGAATGTGGGAGGGATGAATAGAAGGTGGGTGTTTGGGCAGACAACTTCTCCCTGCACCAGCTGATGGCATGTGTGTGGGTATGTCCCTTCTGGCTGGTCCTGGGGGATTTCAGTCTCCCCTGGAATGCCACCCCCCAGGAATGCAGCCAGTGAGCTTCCTGATCCTTTTCGCTCTGTTTAATAAGGCTGTTTCCTCACAAATGTTGTGGGTACCTCCTGGCCCTTGTATGAGAAGGCACAGTTGTACACCTGTCTGTCGTGGTTCCTGCACCCATTCAAACCTCAAGGCTGATGGAGCTGACTTTTCCATGTTTGTTTCTGAACCTTGAGAGATTCTCTCACCTCCCATTATAGGAGCTCCTGCTGGAACTCTGAGCCACTAGTGTGGGACCGAAGAGAGCATTGGGATCTTCCATGGCTCAGTGTTTGTTAAGGACCCCCAATCACTTCTCTCTCTTTCTCTCTCTCTCTCTCTCTGTCTCTCTCTCTCTGTCTCTCTCTCTCCCCTTCTCATCCCCCTTCCCCTCCTCATTTGTCCCACTCTTACCCTGCTCTCCAGCTATTGCAAATGGGCTTTGCATGCACCATTTTTGCATATGCACATCCTGTTCACATGGTGGTATGTGCACATGCATAGAACATACACACAAATACATATACTACCCCCAATATGTGGACACCCCAACACACTCCCCTGCCAATTTCTCTCCATACATAAAACATATGAATGACTGACGTTTTCTCTGTGAACTTTTATCTGACTTGAGCATAGGCCATGACCCCTCTCTTGCTACCTCCACTATTCTGAACATGCACCTCTAACATAATGTCTGTTGGGTCACTTTATAATGATGTTTTTTTTCAATATAATAGCTCTTACCCTAAAGTCAAATTGCACAGGTACACATCACAGCTCTGTTACTGAGCTATGTGATCCTGAATAAGATATTTAATATCTCTGTGCTTTGGTTTCCTAATTTGTAAAATGAGGATACTACTAATAATAACCACATAGGTTTGAAAAAATTAAAAGAGATGATACAAGCAAATCACTTTATAAAATACCTGGCTCAATAAGAGAAAGCTATTAATATTACTAATTGCTCAGTTTTTCTTCCCAACCATGTATTTACAGACTGCCTCTTGTGTATCCTTGTATTCCTAGAGACTTGGATATAATAAGTATTTCACATCTGTTTGCAGACTTGAATTGTTGAGTTGATGGCTCCTGATGTCCTATTGGATTAAGTCCCTGTTCTCTGTAATCAGAAGTTAAGGTTCAAATTATCACTTTCTATCTGTATTAACTTGAGCAAGTTAAACTGTCTATGTTTCTGTTTGTTCATGCATAAAGTGGTAACTATGAAAATACCCATTTTATAGGGTAGTTGTGAAGATTAAAAGAGATAGTCCACTTTCACAGAGCCTAGAATATGAAAAAATATCACTAAATGTTAGTTATGGTTCTCACTAACATTATGAGTATTTTTACATTTAAGACTTAAATATCACTATATGAAGTCTTTTTCAATCACTCTAGCTGGAAGTTTCTTCAGTATTTATTCAGTCACTCAAAATAATTATTAAATGCCAACTATGAGTCAGGTACCATACTAGACACTGCATGTGCAGTGCTAAATAAATCAGATATGATTCTCATCTTCATGTAGGTTGGAGTTGCATGAGGCAGTGAGAATCCTGAAAGTTTTTAACCCATAGATTGGGAGTGAGGAAGAGGTGGGATGGCAAAGGAGGCTTTCTTTTATCAGTGAAGAAATTCTTTACTGGGAGCTTTCAAAGAGATACCTCTTTAAATGTTATTGGCCCAAACCCGACCATGTGCCCATGTTTATAACAGTCTCTAGCAAAGAGGGTTGCTGGAGACGTCTATTGAATATACCATGGACTGCCAAAAGAACCAACAAATCTGTCCTAGAAGAAGTGCAACCAGAGTGCTCCTTGGAAACAAGAATGGCCAGACTGAGTCTTACATATTTCGGACATGTAGTCAGGAGAGAACAATCCCTGGAGAAGGACATCATGTTTGGAAGAGTGGCAGGTCAACGCAAAAGAGGAAAACCCTCCACCAGATGGATTGACACAGTGGCTGCAACAATGGGCTCAAACATAAATAAGATCGTTTCCCTGGCACAGAATCGGCAAGTGTTTCTATCTGCTGTACATCCGGTCACTATGAGTCAGACTTGACTTGACGGCAACTAACAACAACAACAAGCAAAGAGGATGAGGTTACCTTGGTTGGCTTGGAACAATCATGATCTATCCTCTCATGCCAGCAACTCTCCACTTGCTACCATGAATTGAGATATTTTCTCTTAGAGGGAGGAAGAGAGAAAACTGCTAGAAGGCCACCCATGGAGATTACCACACTATTTATACATAGAGCAGCTGTGGCCTCTCTCGCCAACGGTTGTGTGTTGCTTGAAGGACAGACAAGTAAAAAGAAATCATCTATTTGAGAGGCACCTTGGTCTTTATGAGCAAGAAGGAAGAAGGCCTGATTTTATAGGCTCAAATTCTGCCCTGATCTCTCCAATCAGGAAGGTCATCCCTTCTCCATTGAAAACAAGGTGTAATAGGGAGGAGAGCAGGACAGGTAGTTCTTGATGCTATTCTTCCTAAGGGAAAGCACATCACAGCTGGGTGCTTCACTGGCCCAGTCAGGTGTGCTGAAGGGAGGGGAAGGCCCTCTGACAGGAAAGAGACCATGAGGACTTGATTCTTCCTCTCCTTCCTTGTGTCATGTCTAGCACTGCATCTCACCACACCATGCACCAGATTGCATTCTGTACGTGCAAATCTTTCTGTCCTCTGGGTACTAAGCTCCTTCAGTGTAGGGCCTTGTTGTTTCCTGGGTGGATACCCTGAGTAGCATTTGATATGTGTCCTTGCATATATAGTGAGGGCCCAGCACATGGTTATTTTACTACTCAGCTCTGCTGTGTGGGATGGAAGCTCATTGCCTTCAGGCCTCTCAATGGATATCTTTCATGCTGAAGTCACCAGGCAGTGCTGGATTGTTGTTGTTTAATTAGGGAATTTTAAATAAATGACCAGAGGAGAAGATGCATGCTTTTTATTTTTTCAGAAGACACATATTGACACCAACTGTGTACCAAGTTTACTCCTAGGAGCTGGATCTAGAGATGGACATGATACAGTCCTACCCTTTAGTAGCAGGTAGAGGAGATTGGCCTTTATGTGCCACCTCTATATATACTAATGTAACATTATTCAGTTTTTTCACTCACTTTCTGATGCTCCAATGTGGAAGCAGTGCCAGTGTTTGACCTTAGGAGCTGTGCAGAATCTTCTTACGTGGACCAGAGTGGTAGATAAGAGTTAGACATAATCAGCCAATTTCTACTGTGTTACCTTCCCTACAATCTCAATTTCCTTTTCTGCAAAATGGAAATAATAGTAGTACCTACTTTGCAGAGTTGTTGTGAGGATTAAGTTAGATAGTGCACATTAGTGCCTGGCACAACTGCCAATTACTATTATTCCATCTATTATCTTTACCATCTTCAATAAATGCATCATTCTGGGTAAAAATTATACTTTGTACATGTAGAGAACACAGAATAATACGGTTTGTTAATCAAAGATTATTGCCAGATTACAAAGGAATATTTAAAAAATAAGCATAACTTCATCATCTGATTTTCATTTTTAAAATAAATTCTGGATGATATTCATTTCAGGGATGAAATAAAAGCATCCTACCAAAGCACAAAAGTCTTGCTGCATTTTAACTATTGCAAAAAACCATCTAATTGTTTAAATTAAAACTTAGATATTAGGAGGGTGGTGAGAGTAAGCAAATAAGGCAGGCAAAAAGGAGTACTTATAACCATCTATGAAAGGTGTTTGACATGTCTTCAATCCAAATGTATTCCTTTGCCTTTCTTGATTTGTCACTGAAGAAATCTTATGTCATGATAATTGGCAAAATTAAGGCTTCTGCTTTTGTCTGGTTTTGACTCCTTAGGTTACATGGATTCATTGATCTTTCTGTTTCTTAGAGAAGGAACCTCAGGGAAAACATTGCATTGGTTGGGAAACCAAATATACAGTGGGCCAGAGCTTCTAGACCAGATGAGCTTGCCATGGAGTTAGTAGTTTCTGGGGGAAGAAATATAAGACTTTAAAGTGATTGAGGACAGGAACCTGGCATGTCTCTTGGGCTTAGAATATTGCTCAGTATGTGGCACAGTATTAGGCACTAATTTGTGTTCTTCTCAAACTAACATATTGAAATGCTAATCTTGGTATGTAAGCAGGTAACTGTATTTGGAAATAAGATCTTTACAGAGATTAAGCCAGGCTTAGTGACACATGTCTGTAATTTCAGCACTCAGGAAGCTGAGGCAGGAGGACTGTGAATTAGAGGCCAGCTTGGGCTGCACAGTGAGATCCTGTCCCAAAAAATTAAAGAAAAAAAAAAGGATTATTAAGTTAAAATAAGGCCACTGTTTAGTGTGGGCCTTAATCCAGTCTGACTGCTGTCATTATAGGAAAATACCACACAAAGAAACACCAGGGAGTCTCAGGCCCAAGGAAGAGGCCACATAAGGACCTAATGAGAAAGTTGTCCCCTGCAAGACAAGGAGAGCGATGTCAGGAGAACTCAACTTGCCTACACCTTGATGTTGGACTTTGAACCTCCAGAACTATGAGAAAATGCATTTCAGCTATTTAAGCACCCTAGGCTGTGGTATTTTTGTTATGGCAGCCTCAGCCAACTAATACACAGAGTAATGTGAATGAACTATTTCTGTGGAAAACATTAAAAAAAAAGAATATTGTTCAATAATAAGGAATACTCAATAAATATTTCTTGAGGTCACATTGTTGAACTGCATTAGTTGGGCATGAAGTTTCTTTTTACTTTTGTTAAGCATTTTGATTCTACTATGCAACTGTTCCCTACCTTCTTGGTTGTTTTTGAGAAGTGTGCTGTTCATCTAATTTTCATTCCTCCTCAGGGGTGATTCTATTCTGAAATTGGTCCATTTTTCTCAATTGTACTATCATAATTTTACCAAATATGTCTTTAACCATAAAACACTAGTGTTATTAGTGTGGTGTTTTTAAAAATTATATGAATTATAACCCTATCAATATCCTGCAATTTGCTTTTCCAAGCCACCATTATGGTCTTGATATTAATTTGTGTTGACACAGATGGAGACTATTTCATTCTATAAATATACTATAATGTATTTCTTCACTGATGATAACTAGATGGTTTCTGATTGTCGCTGTTGTCAATAGTGCTTTCACGAACACCCTTGTATTTATCTCCTTGTGTAAGAAGATACAAATTTAGAAGTGGGATCACTGGGACATAAAGGATATGAGCATTGTAAATATTGCTGGTTGACCTCCAGAGTGGCCATACAAGCTTACACTCCCACCTGCTGAATGAGAACTTCCCTTCCTCCCATCTTCACTCACTTGGGTGTCATTGGAATCTCAGTGGGCAGACCTTCCATTTCTCCTTTATACTGCCTCTCTAGCATTTTCATCCCTTTTATTTGCACATGAAAAAACAGAAGCTAAAGAATAGGATACTCAGAGAAATGAGTGAATGAGTAAATGTGGTCTTTGTTTAATTAATTATCAAATTAATTATTTCTTCACCTAGAATAGAAGTTCCATGAGTACAAAAGGAACCACCCACCCACTTGGGAAATCTAAAGAAGGAAAGAATTACTATATGGAAAATAATTGCTTTTCAAAAGGAAGAGGAGATGCCAATCTCCAGCCCTGAGGACAGGCTCTTGCATAAAGTAGCTGCTCCATAGTATTTTTGTTGTTGAAAGAATGAATGGAAGGATCTGGGAAGAAATTTCTGCTTTCTCTAGGCGGCTGCCCTCATCCTCTGAGGTGTGCTGTGCACTCACTCTGCAGGAGTGTGGAAAGCAGGGCTCGGGCTATCTCTGCCACTGTTGCTGTCAAGGCCTGCAGCAGGCTGAGCAAATGGAGTGGCGGAGGGCAGGCTAGCTAAGAATTTTTTCAATGGGAAATTAAATCAGCTCAGCGAGAGTCTGATGAGAAGCTGGGGGCTAATCTGAAAGGGGATGCAGCTGGAGGGGATGTCCATCTGGATTTCGCAGGCCTCTCCATGTTGAGAGGTTATTCTTAGCCATCTTTTCTTTGATCTTTATTTTCTCTTAATCAGAGCCCTCTTGATTTTGCAATTGGCACCCCCTCTTCCTTCTGAAAAGTGATTATTTTCCATATAGTAATTCTTTCCTTCTTTAGATTTCCCAGAGTGGGTGGGTGGTTCCTTTTGTGCTCAGATACTTGGCACATTGCCTCCCACCCAGCTCCTCCCCTGAGTATTTTTGTGGCTGGTGGAGACCTATTATGCGTGCTGGGTATTTGGCCCCCATCTCCTTGAATGTTTACAAAGAGCTTAAACATACCATTCTTGGTGCTAATTAATTTTTTTACTAGAAACCCCTTATATGAGCACACTTGCCCCCCTTCCTCCTGCTACCTCATGTGTCCTGAATTCTGCTGGATTACTTTAACTTGAGCTTGAAGAGGCAGCAAAACCAAGGGCAGGTGGCCAAGTTCCAATCCTTGGCTCCTGCGTCACAGTCATAATTATTCGCATAGATGCCATGCTCCATGGTTAATAAGCACTTCCCTATTCAGTAGTTATTTAGTCCTTGGAACCACAGAAGCCAAGGCCTCTGGGGTTCAGTGACATCCCCAGCACCATTTGGCTAAGTAGAGGCAGGACCTAAGTTTGAACTTGGTTTTCTGAGGTTAAATCCCCTACTTTTACCCTTTAGCCTTTGCAGGGATTGCAACATCAAATGCATTTAGGGGGCAGATAATATAAATGAGAGAAGCTGATTGGAGTCAAATATATTAAGGGTTAGTAAGGACTGGGAAACTAGAGTACATGCCTAGCCTGCAGGCATTAAGTTGCAAAACATTTTCTACAGTTTGGATGATTGAATGTTACCCAAAGGTCCATGTGTTAAAAGCTTAGTCCCCATTGTTGTGCCACTGGAAGATGGTGTAGACCTTTAGGAGGTGGGACCTAGTGGGACTTTAGATCCTTGATGGTGTGTCCTTGAAAAGGATTAGAGGACACTGGTTTCTCACGATGTTAGCAATGGCTCATGATGTTAGCAGTTTTAGCTCTACCACATGTTCCCACCATGATGTGTTGCTTTGCTAGAGGCCCAAAGCAAATGGAACCACCCAATCTTGGTCTGGGAACATCCAGAACCATGAGCCAAAAACCAACTTTTCCTCTTTATAAGTTAATTGCCTTAAGTATTTTCTTATAGTAACAGAAAGCTGACCAATACAGCATTTAAATAGCAATGGGGGAAAAAAAAGAACCCCATTTATTTTTATTATCCACTCAGGGCCCACTTTTTTCATAGAAAATGGAGACATTTGCAAAATGTCACTTTTACCATTGAGTAGCCTTTACTGGATGGCACTAGGAAGCACTATTTTGGTTTAGTAAGTCTAGGGTACAAGGCAGTATGATATGTTAAAGACAAGTGAATGCTTTTGTGGCATTTTTGTTACATTTTGTTGTGTAGTTCAGAACAGAATTACAGGCTTTAGAGTAGATTGTAGACTCAGGCATGTATGCATCCTGGGCTAGCCATCATCTCTTCTCTAAAATTTTCAAGGGATGGTATTCAGAGTAACCATATATCAATGATTGTGTGAGTCTCAGATCCCCTTTGATACAACCCTGGTCAAAAGTTCTACTCCTCTACCTCATTCCTCCCTGTCTCATTCCATTTAAGATCATAGAAGCTAGTTGCTCAAGCCTACATGGTGAGAAACAGTGACAGCAACCATGGGCAGACTTATGCTGTTGCTATTAGGTGCTGTTGAGTCATGTCCAACTCGTAGTGACCCTCATAGGGTTTTCAATGGCTGTTTTTGGGATTGTCTCTGGAGTAGATTGCTATGTCCTTTTCCCATTTTTGTGGTGCTGGGAATCAAACTTGGGACCTCAGAGACTGCAGAGCGGCACTTTACCAGCTGAGCTAAATCCCAGCCTAGGCAGCCTTATAAGGGACCCAAAATTCACCTTCTCACTTATGGCCTGGGGCCTGGAGAAGAAGGGAAAAGTGTGGCTTGTGACTTTGAGAGAGTAACACCACTCACTAGGGAAATGTGGCCCAGTGAAGGTCATGGGCTTTGGCCAATCTATAAAAATGCCTTCTCTTTCGAAGGAGTTAGGAAGGGAGGTCCTCTACCCCTAATAGCAGTGGGACTGGGATGGGAAAAGGGGCAGAAGTGTGCCCTTCAGTAAGGAGAACTGTGGTTAAGCCTTTAGCTGTGGAGCATACAGCTCTGCCACCTATCAGCTGTTAGTTAACCTCATTCCTCAGCATGTCCATCAGTAAAATAGGAGTGACTGTGGTGGTGATGACAACTAATTGAGATAAGGCATGTGTATTGCTCAGTAAATGTGAGTTATTTCTGTTGCTTTAAGTTTCACTGCCTTGCTATACTCTTGAGCTGCTCATTTCAGCTAGGACCTGAAAAGGCCTTCAAAATCTGGCAGAAAGAACATGGCAGAAAGAACAATTCATAGAACAAGGATCAACAATATTCTGCCAACTTCTCCTCTTCAGAACTTGTCATTTGCCCAAATGCCCCAATTCTACCTTTTTTGTCCAGCTCCATACCTTCAGATGGTCCCATGGAGCTGGGAGCCTAGACAAGGTAGCTGAAACTGTGTTGGATAGGATTTGGCTGTCAAATGTGCTTTTTGTGAGGTACAATTGTGATTTTTCTCTAAATACTCACTCCAACTTAACTGTCATTCAGTTGAAACTTTCCCTAAGTAATTGTTTTCTCATTTATCCTCATCTGACTTCTTGAGGGCCACAACACTTGAAAAGACAGATCCACAGATTATTTTATTCAAACACATCATTGCCATGGCACTTCCTTCACCTAATCTCCCTAATCATCTCTCTCTCTCTCTCTCTCTCTCTCTTTCTCTCTCTACTGGGAATTTAACCCAGGGCCTTATGTATGCTAAATTTCCCAGGCTGGACTTGAACTTGCTTTGTAACCTAGGCAGACATCAAACCTGTGATCCTGCTGTCTCAGCCTCCTGAGTAGTGGGAATTACAAGCATGTGCCACTGCACTCAGCTAAGAATTTGTTTTTAACTTTTTAATTTGCATACTTCTTTTTGTTGTTCTTGTAGTTGTTGAGGCAAGGTCCATTATGTAGCCCAAGCTAACCTTGATTTTGAGATCTTCCTGCCTCAGCCTTCCAACTGCTGGAATTACAGACGTGCACCATCATGCCTTCCTAATCTTAAGAGTTAATTTTCTTTGGTGTGTTTTACATATGCTAATAAAAAATAGTTCATAGTACATATTGCCTAGACATGGGGTTAGATTCTTACTAATGTGAGATTCTTATCAATATGCAGAAGTAGAATTGAGAGACTATATCATATGCTTAAAAACTTTGAATTATTCTTAGTTTTCACCCAATGTTTCTACTGAGACCAGTTGACAGAGTAAGAGGCTCAGCAAGGATAAGTATGGATAATTCTGAAATGCAGATAATTCACAAATGACACATATTTTAGAATCAAGTCAATGATATGCCCTTGGGAACAATCTACCTCTCTCTCTGTTTTCCTTTCCACATCTGTACCCATACCTTCCTGGCTAAACCTAAAGGAAAACTTGATGCTCTGTCATCTCCTAACCAAGTGATCTTCACCTCTTTGAGTCTCAGCTTCCTTACGTATACACAAGTAGGAGATTTGGGCTAGACTCCTGGGACTAAGCTACTCTAAATTTTCATTACTCTGTGGATTCTACCATTGCCAGCTTGGGACCTGGCAGGTCTCAGAAGCTGGTCACTTAGATAATCCCCAAAGCAGATAAACGCCTGCAGGAGAACTAAGAATTAACTCTAATCACAGCAGAGTAAAGCCACTGTAATAGGCACTGGTGCTTTTGGCTGCTTCCTGGAGGTACCAGCCAACCCAGAGATGAAGCTGGCTGGAAAAGCAGATGGATGTGTTAGAAAGGCCAGCACCACTTCTAAACACAGCATTTAGGAAATGCCCATGTCCCTGGGAAGAGGTGGCTGAGACTCTTTACTTGGTGGTGCAGTGCAAGAGTCAGGCAAACTACGTTTGATTACTGCCCTTGCCACTTATAGGAGCTCTCCGATCTTGGGCAAGTGCTTTTCTAATGCCTCGTTTTCCTCCTCTATATAGTGAGGGAAGAAACTTATCGACATCACATAGTTGTAGCAGAGTAAGGTCTCCAGGGGCCTAACAGTACATTCGAAATATGGGTTCTCAGAAGTACTTAGTAAATGGTAGTAGTAGTTCTTACTGTCCTGTGTCCTTTATTCCTAGGGGTCTCTCAGGGGCTTGGGCTCAGGCTGAGAAGCCTTGGCTCCAGGCCCCAGGCCCAGCCATGCCAGGAAGTCTGGTTCAGAGATGCCGCTGACTGGGATGTGATTAAGTTCCCTGATTGAGGAGCCTTAGCATGCTGACCCAGAGCAAGAGGACGGGTGATATTTAGCACAGTCCGCTTGAATCCCTAATTAAGATGTTTTTCAAAACTTCCCCTTTCAAGGTCTTGACCCCTTTCCTAGCCTCTCTCTGGGCTCTTCTCTCTGGGGCCCTGCCAGAAAAGAAAAACAAAGCAGCCTGGGCTCCCCCTCCTTCGCCCATCCAGAGAGAAGGTGACAGGAGGCAGGAAGAGGCTGTTTGTCTTGCAGAAGATGAGGCTAAAACAGGCCTGGTCATTCAGGGCTGCTGCAGCCCCATCCTGGAGGCCGAAGTCTCGAACATGCCAGCTGATCCCTGTTTTCTTGGCAAAGCTAGACTCACAACTCAAACCTGCCTGTTTCTCTATCCTTTATCCAGACAGCTGCAAGTGCTCTGCTGGGAAAGGACGATTAAGTAGCACTAAGTGTGATTTTCCATTTCCCAGTGTCCACCTGGTAAAAATAAAACAAAATAAAGGAGGCCCAACATTGAACTGTCATTATTTTTTTTTAAAGGGGAAAATGAGGGTCACATGACTGCGAGTAACTGGTTTAGCCAAGAGGTTGCAACTCGGAGTTTGCTGCAGAGCCGCCCCCTCCCGGCGGGAGCGCTGACGTCACGGAAAAGCCCCATCGCTGTTCCGCCTGGCTCGCTATAAACCGTGGGGCCGGCGGCGGCCGCAGGCAGCGGGTGCTGACGGCGGGCGCGTAGTGCCTCCCATCGCTGTGCGTCTCAGCATCGCATCGCGGATCCACGCACAAGAGCCCACCCGGCCGGCAGGGCCAGCGAAGTAACAGGGCGCCGAGAGGGGCTCTCCCAGCTGCGCGGGGAGTCGGAGGGCAGGGAGTGGGCGTTCCCAGCCGGGAGAACTTTCGAAGTTGAGAAAGGAGCCCCTGGAACTGGCCGTCTGCACTGTGGTTTTTCTGGTAAGAGAAAGAACTTCAGGTGCAAAGGATGCGCTTCTTATCAGCAGGTTCCTTAGTTCAATACAAGAGGAGGGTCACCTCCTCTTACAGTGTGGGTGGTCAGAGGGCAGCCCTCAATGACACTTTATCCTTTCGTTGTTTGGATACAAGTTGGCGAACGAAGGGGCTGCTTTGAAGACAGGAAAACCTGCCAGTGGTCCTGGTTTGTGGCCGCGGTGTTGGGGTGTGGAGTGTGGGTCTGAGCTTTGTGCATTCCTTACTCTCACGCGTGGATTTTGCTGACTCAAAGTGTGAATGCTTCTGCTTTATCTCAAGCAGCCTGGGAGAGCAGACCTCGGTGCCAGGCAAGGTGGTCTTGCAGGGAGAAAGTTGTAGGAAGTTGTTGAATGTCATTTAGGAGAGTCTTTGGTTTTTCTGATTTGCTTCAGGAGGGTAGAGATCTTAGTTGAATTAAAGAAACCTCCAAGTGGACATAGTTTGATTAGAGTGAAGCGCTTTTTTTTGCAAATTTGGTAGGTGTAAATGTGAGCAAGTCATTTCCCTGCCAGAGTGACTAGCTTTGGGGCTGGAATGTTTTAAACGTGGTATCTGTGGGCAAGAAGGCAGAGCTAAGGCATAAACCTCAAACAGAAATTGCCCCTACTCCCCAAATAATGGTCTCTTCAGGCAGCTGGAGAGCATCAGGGCAACTTTACTAAACATGGAAGTTCCCAAAAGTGCCTGTCCAGTCCAGCCAGAGGGAATGATGTCATTGCCACGTGTTTCCCACTGAGGCACAAGAGGCTACGGGATGCTGGTGCAATTAAGAGCCATGTTTAGAAAAGAGCAGCTAACCTGGCCAGCTGGTCCCCAGGAATATTGACTTGTTGCTTTAGACACCCGCCTCTGGAGGCTTTGAGTTCTTTCCAGTTGCTTCTGTCCAGGCTCTTAGTAGTGATCCCAAGGCTTCTTTGAGGATGGAGGAAGTTTATGGGCAGTGGGTGATGTTAAGGGTACTTCTTTCTCTATGCAAATGCAGTCTGTCTGAGGAACTGATTACTAATTGTGTGTGTGTGTGTGTGTGTGTGTGTGTGTGTGAGAGAGAGAGAGAGAGAGAGAGCAAGAGCAAGAGAGTGCAAGCGCACACACGCAAGTGCAAGCCCAGCTTGTTGGGGTTTGGGGGCTGTTTTGTTGGTGTTCCTTATATTAAGGATATTTGGTTCCTACTTGTCTAATAAAATACCACTGATAGCTATGATAGTCACTGTGTTGAGTCCCCAGCATTCTAGCTAATGCTTACTAATGCTGGCATCTTGGTTGCTCTGCTCCCTAGGACCCCACGATGACTCTGAATAATGTCACCATGCGCCAGGGCTCTGTGGGCATGCAGCCACAGCAGCAGCGCTGGAGCATCCCAGCTGATGGCAGGCATCTGATGGTCCAGAAGGAGCCGCACCCATACAACCACCACAACCGCCACCCTGCTGCCCCTGAGGACCACTGCCGTCGGAGCTGGTCCTCTGACTCCACAGACTCTGTCATCTCCTCCGAGTCAGGGAACACCTACTACCGTGTGGTGCTTATAGGGGAGCAGGGGGTGGGCAAGTCCACCCTGGCCAACATCTTTGCAGGTGTGCATGACAGCATGGACAGCGATTGCGAAGTGCTGGGAGGTAGGTGGCCCAGCCCTGGGGGGCTTCTGTCCTTTAGCAGTGGTCCAAACAGAAGGAGGAAGAGAGCAAATGGGTCATTTATCTGTAGAGTTGGGAGCTGAAGACATGCATTCTTGGCTCTGGATGAGGGACAGGGTCCCCAGAAAAGACCTGGCATGGGCCCTCAGGGCAAGAAAATGAAAAGGTTTGCACACAGGACCAAAATCTGTTGAACCTGGGGCATAAAGGGCATTTCTGAGATTCTAAGTGTGAAAGGACTTGGGGAAAGTGATTAAAGATGACAGAGCCAGAGGTCAGGATCCCAGTTCTGGCTTTTGCTGACTCTGCTGCCTTTGGCCTGGAAAATATTTGAAGAGATCAGTATAGACACACCCTTTTCCCATGTTGTCTATTAGGTACCATCGAGTTGGGTCTGATTCATAGTGACCTTCATAGGGTTTTCAATGGCGGGTTGTTTCGGGATTGTTTTGGGAGTGAATTGCCACATCCTTCTCCTACCTTTTCCCATAGTTATACATAAAACCAAACTGATTTGAAGAAAACCTGATAAGATGGATTCGTCAGCTTGTTTCTACCAATATTAGAGACTTTTGTGAATGTAAAATAGTTCAAACTCTGTACTGGAAGTAGTACAATAATTTTTTAAAATTGAAATATAAAAATGATGATAAATACTTTGTGTAGAGCCTGACAATTTCCCCTGTATGACCTCATTTAAAATATTTATTTATTGAATCCTTACCTATTTCCCAAACTGTCTTGAGATGACATTATATCATAAATGCATGTGTGCCCCAACAGCAAGTAAAACAAAACCTTATATTCTGAGATGTAATATGAAGAACTTAATAGCTGAATCCATACAGGATCCTTCAGCCATGGCTTCAGTCTTAGCACATGTGACCAGGGTAGCTGTGTGTCCCTACTTACAACTGTAGAAATAAAAAAACTGCCTAGTGCTTGCTCATGCCACATGATCTCTCCTTACTCCAAGTTAACATGCACAACTGAATCCAGACTTCCAAGGTAGGAAGTTGGCTTAGTGATGACTCACTTCTCCCCACTCAATTTGTGTGAATCCTACTCCTCACTACAATGGCCCATTTTGTCTAGAGGTTTTATTCTCCTTGACTGTCTCGGTGTCAGGGGTTCACTGCTTCAAGAGGCCACTCAGAAACTGGGCCATAAATGATGACTCATGGATGTAACGTCAATTTCTCTCCTCACTTCCGGAATCTCAGGGACTATAGCTAAGCAAGAGTCAAGGCAGAAACAGGGTCAGTGTTGTACAGTTGATTCTTTCTTTGTGCAAGCTGGTGGGTGGCTATTACTAAAAGGGAGAGAAGGAAGAAGGAGCTAATATTTGGAATGAATATTTATATTGGACATTTGCAATGGGAGGTGCCTTATATTAGGTATCTTATATTTGCTGCTGTTTATTTTGGTCCTCACAGAATTCTTGTCTTCATGAGTAAATGGAGTCTCAGGGAGACAGAGGCTCGTGTAGAATCACTCAGTGGGGATTGTAAATCTAGCTTTAGAATTTTATAATCCTAGGTTGATGCTTTCTCACTCATTCAACCATTTATGAAGCACCTGCTATATGCTGGCACTGTGCTAAGTATTTGCCACATATATTTTTGGCAATATTTACAAGAATGGAACCAATGTGGTACTGACATCCCTATTTTACAGGTGAAGGTTTTTCCAAGGTGAAAAAGCTAGTACATAGTATGGCCAGGATTCAAACCTGTTGTTGTTGTTGTTAGGTGCCATCAAGTCGTGTCTGACTCATAAGGACCCTCATAGGGTTTTCAATGGCTGTTTGTTTCGGGATTGTTTCAGGAGTGGATTGCCACATCCTTCTCCCATTTTTGTGGTGTTGGGAATCGAACCCGGGACCTCAGAGACTGCAAAGCAACATTCTACCAACTGAGCTAAATCCCAGCCTGCAGGATTCAAACCTAATTGCAGTTTAACTCAAATCCTGTGTTCCTTCACTGTCCCCTGCTTACCGAGGATTTAACTTCCAAATGCTGTTAAGTACACGCATATTGGGTAGTTCTGTGTTAGGCTCTAAGGTACTCAGTGAAGGGTGAGGTATGCCAGACCCTCTTAGTAAGGAGCTCATTGTCTGTGGCCATGATTCAGAGCAGGGTGAAATTCTTAAGTACCTCAAGAAGTAACAATAAAGTATTTTGAGGATTGACATAAGGAAGAAATCAAATGGAAGTTGTGTTTTTGTTATTTTATTTTGTTATTGAGAGGAATTGGAAAGTTAATAGAATAGACTTTCAGAAAGATTTGTCTACTATGTTGTCCACATTGTTGTCCATAGATAACAACGAGGTGTTGTCTATGTAGAGGGTAGAGTCCTACCAGCATACAGTTTTAAGAAGCCTGATTCACACCTGGAATTTGGAAAAGCAGCCCTCTGTATTTGGGAAACTTCTTTGTTGGAAGAAAGGGAGAAGAGAAGAAAGGAAGAATCTTTTTCTTGCTTCCTTAAACCAAAAATCTTTGGCAATAACCAGCTTTGTAGGTGACAAATCCCATCTTATGTGTTCTGTTTGAGTAACAATTTATACCATCTAGGATTATATCTTTATTTGTAGGCACTATTGGAATCACTAGTTGGCTTTATCTTTCTCAAGATGAAGGTTTTCCAAGGCATACTCTTGTGTTTTTTTCCTAGCATTAACCATAAGAAACAATTTATATGATATTCTCATCATTATTCTCCTAATAAAGATGGGTGTTGTTACAGTTCTATTGCAATAATCTTATGACTCTCTGTGCACATTTAATGCCATTCATTCATTTATTCATTCATTCCTAAATGGTTACTGAACATATACCACAGCACTTAGTGAGGCTCTGTGGGGTCATGCAGAATCCTGCAGTCCCCTCCCTACAGGTGTTTACAGTGTGCAGTGGAGGTCAGACATACACCAGCTGTGAAGCAAGCTAGGACATTACGAAGGTCTTAAAAGAGTTACAAGGAGAAAATGCTGTGAGAAAACAGAATTCAGAGGAGAAAATGAGTTCTGGCTATAGACATCAGAAAAGGCTTCATGGAAGAGGGAGGTCTCTGAGCTGGACCCTAAAGACAACTATTATTTGGGAGTCATGAGCTAGATTAGAAGGCAGGCTGCACACACACAGGGTATACGGGAAAGAACACTAGACTTGGAGTCTGATGAGCAGGTTGAGACCTCTACAGGGACATAGCCTTAGTTGGGTGCTCTTGGACAGGCCTCTGAATCTCTCGAAGCCACCTCATTTGTATAATCAGGATGATACTTCATAAGGTGGTATGAGGACTAAAAGAGATAACATTCAGCATGTAGTGTAGTGCCAGCACTTAGTAAATGCAAAAATAAGCATTAGTTACAGCTAATTCTGGACTTACCATTTCCTTTCAATGTGCTTGCCTTCCAGAACTGTGGTTTCATTGTGTGTAGCTCCTATCCCCATGGTCACTCTTGCCTTGGTCCCTTGCATATGTGCAGAGGGACAGGAGTCAACAGATGAGAGGACAGTGTCTTAGAACAAGCATTTCTCTCAAGGTTCCTTGGGACATGTTGGATTATGAGAACTGAAAGCAGCTGAGGGTTGCTGGCACATCAGAACATGCGAGGGGCTGTAATAGCCAGCTTCAGCATGTGAGATGACACCCATGTGGGTTCCACACACGGCACAGGAGCCAGTCAGGCAGGAGAGCCTCCAAGCACAATGGCTGTTAAAGGAAAAACCATACAGTGGGGAGACTTTATTCAGGACTATTGCAGTAGGCAGCAGGATTATTGCAACAGGGGAAAGAGATCAGGCTCAACCCCCAAAACAATAAGGATAAGTGGTGATTTATGTCCAGAGAGCAAGTTGGGAGGATCTGTGGATGGAAAATTGCTCAGAGAGGCATCAGGGTTAGGAGGATTCTTGCTGAAGTCAGGTCAAGGATTTAAACATCAAACGTGAGAGATGAGGAATCTAGATCAGGTATTGAGGGTGGGGGATTCTCACTAAGCTGACTCAGCAGGATTCTGGCTGAAACTGGACTCTGCAAGGACAGACACGGAAACTCAAGTGGAGACCTACGTAAGAAGAGGGTTTAGAGAAGCCTGATGCAAGTATAGTCAAAGAGAGAGCTTTTGTCAGGGGGATCAAAAGAGAAAAGACAAACCAAGGTGCACTGGTCCATAAAAAATGGCCAGTGACTATAATCGTCCCTTGTAGAATCTCCTCAGCCCATCAGGATGCCTTCTCTTGCTGTGCAGAGTGCCTGGGCACTACTAGCTTTCATCCAGAGCAGGAAGAAAGGACAATGTTCCCAGACCCCTTACTCAGGAGCCTCACAAGGTAGATAGACCATGACCCTTTCTCTAAACATGAGCTCTGCTAGAGTTCCATGTTCTTTTATTTTCCTTCTCCTCACCTGATTAACACTTGAAAAGGCTAAAAGATGAGCTGAGGACTAAGGGAGAAAGAGAATGGAAAGCTTTGGTTATACTCATCAGGTTAGTGGAAGGCCATCAAACAGGTTATTTGTGCTGGAGTTCTTGAGGGCGGTCAGAGGTGATATATAAGCCTGTGGGGTGCACCTGGGGTTGGGGGACAGGGGCTCCTTGATACTTAGTGGAGGTATATTGTTTTAGGCTCCTGGGTCTCTTAAGTGGTGATTTTCAGACAGAGGTACGGCTAGAGAGAATGATCCTGTCGGGAAGCTTTCAGAAGAGTAAAGCATCCTGTACCCTTTCCACAGTTGTAATCTACCGTCCACTTTTTCTCTAGACTTGTTCTGATATTTTTTAAACCAACAGAAAGTTTGGGTTGCTTTGTCTTCATTTATTGGAGCACACAGTGTGTTTCTATGGGGAGGGCCTGGTACCTGCTTTTAGTGATGAGTGGTGGCTGAGGGCAAAAAGGGCTTTCCTGAGAGACTTCTGAGGCAGGGAGGGGCTTTAGAGAACAGGTATAATTCTGTGGTTGTGAGGAGCAGCCAGCCTCCTCTTCCTCGTCTGTGCTGCATGGGCACCGATGATATCCCTTGGCTTGTACAAATCTGCATGCTGAGCTGGAGGCCTGGCCCTGCAGTCCGCCAGGTACTGCAGCCCACGGCTGTCTCACTCATGCTGCACATCAGAGACGCGGCAAACAGGGTGGGAATAATGGTTTTAATCCTCCAGTGGGAAACAGTTCCCTCTGATTAGAAAGATGGCACTTTAGGAGGCAGAGAAACTGACAGAGCAATCCCTGGTTAACTCTTTTCTCCTTTGTCCATGTTTTCTCTCCTTTTCCTTTCCTGACTCCAGTTCCTAGGTAAAGACATATTCAAGCAGGAACACTGCTTTTCATAATCCCCTCACTATTATAAAACAGGAAACATGCTAGGTCCCCATGAAAGCACTCTTTTTTTTTTTTTTTTTGGTACTTGGGGGTTGAACCCATGCCTTCACACATACTTTATAAGTGCTCTACCACTGGGCTGCACCTCTTGCCCATTTGTTATTTTTATTTTTTAATTTTGATCCAGGGTCTCACTAAGTTGTGCAGGCTGCCTCTGGCCTCAAATTCATAATCCTCCTGCCTCAGCCTCCTGAGTTGCTAGAATTATAGGTGTGCACCACTGCGCCTAGCACCACAGCACCCAGCACTCTTAAGCTAGTCACAGCACTCTTCAACTAGGATTTACTAGTAAGAAATGCTGAGCTGTGGCAAGAATCAGTTTCCTCCAGCTGAGGAAGTGATGATGGCCGCTGACATTTGTTAAGTTTCTACTTTGTGCCCAGGCTTAATATATGTGATTGTCACATAGCCCTAAGGGTGGATGCTATTATCAATCCTGTTTCACATAATAAGAAGAGCCATAGGAAACGTAAGTGTGCTGAGTACATAGGTAATAACGGATGGGAACCATGTTCTAATTCAGGTTTGCTTGTGTTCACAGTCACAGTAGTGTGTTTATCATTCATTCATTCACTGCACAAATTTGCCTTGAGTACCTGCAGTGTACCAGGCACCATTCTGGATACTGAGGGACCCAGTAAACAGCATAGATGCAAATTTTTGCCCTTATATTCTGGGGAATGGGAGACAGAAAATGAAAAAAGTAAGTAAGTTTCATGTGTTGCATGTTACACCATATAAATGCAAAGAAAAAACATAAAACAGGAAAAGGAGGAAGGAATTTTGGTGAGAGAGAAGTGTTGTAATTTTAAACTGGTGCTGAGGGAACACCTCCCCTAGAAAGTACAAAGGATAAGCCTTGTGGATATTTGAGAGAAGAGATTCCAGGCAAAAGGACCAACAAGAAAAATGATAAATCATCATGAGGGGCATAATTTTCAAACAAGGAAATTCAATACAGAAAACCTCGGAGTAGGAATGGGCTCCGTTGTATAGAGTTGATGGGAATCCTTGCAAAAATGCCGGTATACCCCAGTCTGCCAACCTCTGACAGATTTTTCCAGGCTGGCGTTGCTCTGACCCATTATACTGTTCTCACTCTTCACCTATAGGCAGGGCTCAAGTGCAGGGGAAAGTTTCCATTGCCAAGTGGAACTGATGCCACATTACTGCTGTACTTAAAATGAAGAAACAAGGTTTTTAGTCCTAGGGAAATGTACTTTTTTTTTTTTTCTAAAGAAGAAAACTACAGCTAAATAGGGACAGTCTCAAAGCATTTTCTTGTATTTCTCCAAAGAAGAGAAATATCTCAGAGCTCAGTGCTCCTGGAATTGCCAGTGAGCATTCAGGAAACATCCACCGAATGGTACAGTGGATTTCCACGTAGCGCTTATGAAAGTGGGGCTTACAGTTAATGCTTTCTCATAGCCTTATCTATTGAATCTGAGTCAAAAGCTCTTAAATGAGTTCATCTTCATAAATGGTTTTCCTGTATAAGAGGTCCAAGAATGACAAAAATAAATGCCTTTTAGTTCAAGTCGTTTAGTGATACACATTTGAGAGATGTAGACAATCTGCTTAGTAACTACTAGAGGACTATATGTCACATGTTTTTGAAGGAGACAAAAAAATAGTAATTTATCTCTGAACAGCTGTGTGTTTACATAATCAGTTCATATTTAGTAAGTGTGTTTTCTAGCATGACTTTGTGTATGATTCTCTTATGTCAAAGAGTTGCATATTCACTTGACTCCAATATCAGTGGTCTTTTCTTTTGTAGAAGATACATACGAACGCACCCTGATTGTTGATGGAGAAAGTGCGACAATTATCCTTCTGGACATGTGGGAAAATAAGGTATGCAGAGCCTATAGCTCTCTGTGAATTGTTTTAGGGCTTTCCTTTCAACAGGCTGTTAGCTACAAGGGTGACCTTGTCCTACATAGCAGCAGTTTCAGATGAGATGGGCTCATTTCCTTGATTAAAAGCATTTACTTCTGAAGAATAAGACTGTTCTAAGGAGCAGGTCATTCACAGATGGGCTCTGAATAACAAGTGAGTTGCAGTGCTTCGCCCTTAGTACTATTAAAACACCAAAGTGGATTTGTTTTAGGGAAAGTTCAAACAAGCACGAACAGTTATTTTCAATTACATGAAGTCATTGTGTATGAAGTTGACATTCTCAGTATTGGTCTTTAATGTTTGCTTTTTAATGGTTTTGGGCTTCTCAGCAAGCCTCTGTTTTTTGAGGACCCTCCTCTTCTCATAATAGTATTCTTAATTTCATCCATGGGAAAGGCAAAAAGAAGTTTTGGGGAAGTCAGAAAAGGCCCATTTTTGGTAGATGAGGTAGAAATGGGAAATACTACTTAGCAGAGTAGTTACATAATTTATCATCTCAAACTATAGAAGAAATTAGAAAATAAAAGGCTTTTGGCATAAATACTATGCAAGTATCGATCTTTGTAGCCCCCAGACATCTTTTAGGCATGGAAGACAAATGTATTTGGGGGAGTTGGAAGCAGTTTTATTCCTTTCTGTTATCAGCAAGTTATTTAAGATATACATATGGTTTATTTGCAAAATGACATCTCATTTCCCAGGAACTCATGGGAGATCTTCTTGTTTTGTTAGGGGGAGAATGAATGGCTCCAGGACCATTGTATGCAGGTTGGGGATGCCTACCTGATTGTCTACTCCATCACAGACCGAGCGAGCTTTGAGAAGGCATCTGAGCTGCGAATTCAGCTCCGCAGGGCCCGTCAGACAGAGGACATTCCTATAATCTTGGTTGGCAACAAAAGTGACTTAGTACGGTGCCGGGAGGTGTCTGTATCAGGTAAGAGGGGTGCTGCTGATTGTGGAACACATTCTTGGACCACATGCACTTTTCTTCAGTTGCATGCGCTTTCCTTTATGAGGCTAGAAGCAGGGGCTCATTAAAAATGCTGCATGGAGTTTTATGTATCCCTTCTAAGACCCCTATAGTCCAACTGATCATCTCCTTCTTGGTTTCTCTCCCTTGTCCATCTGGTCTATCTGCAGGACTGCAATCTCCCCATATCTCTTGGGGTGGTTACAGATTTGGTCTCTGGAACAGCTGTAAAAATAAAATACTGCACTAACTGGTCCTGCTCAGGAGAAAAATCCAGTGAAAACAATGTACTCAACTATTGGGAGTGTCTCACTAATAGGACATGACTATTTATACTGGGGCTGGGATTTAGCTCAGTTGGTAGAGTGCTGCGCTGCAGTCTCTGAGGTCCCAAGTTCAATTCCCAGCTGGCAATCCACTCCCAAGGCAATCCCGAAACAGTCAGCCATTGAAAACCCTTTGAGGGTCTCTATGAGTCGGATCCCAACTCAACAGCACCTAACAACAACATCATTTACACTAATCATTTCTTTCCAAACCAAAACATGGACATGTGGTCATTGAAAACAATGAAATATTTGAAATTGAGACTGTTCCAGAAAAGCTTGAATAGTTTGCTGTAACTATATTATACATTTGTAAAGTCCTCAAATATTTTCAAAATAGTTTGTCACAGTGTTTTTTCATTTATTTTTTTTTTTAAAGAGATGAAGGCCAGGTAATAGAATTCTAGTTTTTAATTCAGGAAACTGAGTCAGGAGAAAGAGTACAGGCTTAATAATTAAGCAGGCCTGGATTCAATGTTCCTTACAGGCTTGTGTGAACTCCCTCAAGTTTTTTAAAGACCCTACTCCATTTCTTCATCTACCTAGTGGGCATAATAATATATTTTCCAAGATTGTTGTGAGCATTGAAAAATGTTTATAAAGAACTTAGACTAGTTTTTGGCACATAGTAAGGCTGTAACAAATTAAGGATATGGCTTTTGCTGTTATAATTAATGTCACTATATTTGATGAATTAAAGCACCTCATGGTGAATTTGTGGTGTACCAGATCTAAGCCCATATCTCCTGCTAGCAGATCTCGGGCTCCACTCTCCTGTTTATGCTGTAGGACAGCAAGTGTCATCATGATCTCCTCTGTCCATGGCATGACTGACTGACCTGGAGTTGTCCTGAGGGCAGTTTTGAACAGGAATTCCATCTAGGCTGGGTGCTTGTAGACTTTTCCTCTGCAACCCCTCTGACTTGCTTCTCTCCTTTTCCTTCCCAGAAGGCAGAGCGTGTGCTGTGGTGTTCGACTGCAAGTTCATTGAGACCTCTGCAGCCGTCCAGCACAACGTGAAGGAGCTGTTCGAGGGCATTGTCCGGCAGGTCCGCCTTCGTCGGGACAGCAAGGAGAAGAATGAGCGGCGGCTGGCTTATCAGAAAAGGCGGGAGAGCATCCCCAGGAAAGCCAGGCGCTTCTGGGGCAAGATCGTGGCCAAAAACAACAAGAACATGGCCTTCAAGCTCAAGTCCAAATCCTGCCATGACCTCTCTGTGCTCTAGGCACCTGGCGCCACCCAGATGTCCTCCTGATGGACATCATCGAAGGCCCCTGGGACCAGTAATCTATATTAGATTGGATACTGAAGTATTGTTAGATGTGGCTTCCCTTGTTGCAGACGGGAACTGACAGGTTAGCCTCATGGGCAACAAAATGCATGGAAAATGAAAGATCTTTGTCAAGAGTCAGTATTTATTTATAGGAAAAGCCTGACCTTGCTACTTGGACACCTAAGACTCATCACAGGACAGGTGTAGGGTTCACATGAACTTTCTCTCTCCTTTGGACAGCAGAGAATCAAAACTTACAAAAGAATACCTAGAACAGGAATGTCTCGTTAAAAACTTTCCAGTGTTCTTATATGTGAATTTCAGGCCATTGGGTCATAAACAAATACAGGAAAGCTGTCAAAGAGTTTATTCAAAGGAGGAGAACTTTCTACATGCCGTTTCTCTATGGAGCTAGAGTTGGAGAACTTGGCTCCTCACCATGGTCACCACTATTATTGCTCCATCAAACTGTGAAAAAGTGATGGACCTTGCTGGAAACTAAAGCTTAGTTCGCAATTTTTGTTCAATGCCCACACAAATTTGTAGACATGGAAACTGTTACTTGTACCACTTACAGCTTTAAAAATTATATGTTATGTGTCTTACAGTATTTTCTTTAGGGTAGATTATTTTCATCAAATTCTACTTAGTTCAACCACCTTTTATGCTTCATTATTTTTGAAATCATGGAGCCATCATAAAAATATTTTCAACATCTGAATTATTGATAACCTCAAGTGTAAAATGCCAAGATTTTACATATAATCAAAGGTCTGAATTTTTATAAAACATATACTATAAAAACTTCCAGTATTTTGGGTTGACCCTGATATGCCACACCTCTGCTCTATTTATTATTTTGCAAAGTAACCATTTTAACATTTGATAAATCATATTTATGAACATATTTCTTAAAAGAAAAATTTCCATTTTTATTACCATTTTCTATCTTTTTCAAAATATGCAAGTTTTTACATATATGTGTTATAATAAAAAATAAAATTTTTGAAAAAATGGCATTCTGTTTTCCTACTCAAACAAGATGATCATGATTATTTTTACATAGCTTTTAAAACAAATGTAGTACAAAGAGACAAACTTATTGCATTGTTTCTTTTTCTCCTTAGCAGTGGCCAAGACATTATCTGTTTGAAGAACATCTGTGATATCTATCCTTTGGAATCATAATTCACAGCAATACAAAGTTATTTTTGGCTGATTCAGTGGGAAGTATTTGGGGTCATCTAAATGCTAAGTTATAGCCAAAGCTGATTGACCTTTTACTTTGGTTTAGCAAATTCCTGACTGAACAGATGGGCCTTGCATTGTTCCCTGAGGGCTCATGGTCTTAAGCTTGACTAAAGCATTAGGGGAACTTAAAAAAGATCAGGGGAAAAAAGGTAAAAAGGAGGAGGAGAAGGGGGAGAGAGAGAGGGAAGAAGGGGGAGCAAGAGAGGGAGGAGAAAGAAGAAGAAAAGAAAGAATGAAAAGAGGAAGGAAGGAAGGAAGGAAGAAAAGAAAGGAACTAGTAATTAATGATTTTTCAGCCTGAGATCTAGCCAGGCAAAGCTTTAACCAAATTCTCTGTCACGAATACAGTTTGACATTAACCATGTGGCATCTTCCAAAGGTGGTGTGCAACCCCTTTGCTGCAATGGAATTTCCTAGTGTCCCCATTTCACACCCCTCTGCGCCCTGCTACACCCTTTTTCACTCTCACTCTCCTATCTGTCTGAGTTTGTGGTCAGACACACCGATGGGGACAATCTTGGGAACTCACACATTGCCTAAAGTATGGTAGTTTTAGAAGGTGACTTTGCTGGGGGTTTTTTAGCTGCTGCTTTTCCACGTTGAAGGCAAAGTTTCCACCTCTATGTACTTTTTTTTTTTTTTTTTTAATAGTACTTGAGGGCTGAACCCAGGGCTTTGAACATACTTTGCAAGTACTCTACCGCTGGGCTGTACCACAGCCCATTTAAAAAATTTTTTTTCTTTATAGATAGGGCCTTTAACACAGCCTGCCTCTGGCCTTTAACTTTGTGATCCTCCTGCCTCAGCTTCCTCAGTTGCTGAGATAACAGTCCTGTGCCCCATACCTGGTTTACCTTTATGTACTTTGTATCTTTGAATTGCTCAAAGGAATAGTGCAGAGAGGTAATAAGAGTAAAGACTTGGGTTTCATAGGCCTGGGGTGAATCTTGGCTCTGCTGTTAAACATCAGTGTGTCTTTGGAATACGTATTAAATGTTTCTAGCCATCAGTGTTTTGATCTACAAAATGGGCTTGCTAATAATATCTACCTTGCAAGGTTGTTGTGAGGACCAACATCTTTTTGTCTGCTGTAAAGAGCTCAAGAATTTAGTTTCCATTGTTCATTGTTGCATATCTTTCATTCTGCATAAATTAGAGCTATTTATAAGTCTGTTTCTTTCAGTTCAAATGGAAACTCCCTCAAGTCTGTGATCACTATGTCTTTTCCTTTTTATCCCTCCACTTTTCAGTGCAGTGCCTTGCATATATTAGAACTTCTATAACTGCTTCTTTTTGAATCTCAGAGATCCACTGGCTCTGCAGGGGTGACAGGATCTCATTTCATAACAAACTAGTTCAGGAGGATAGTGACTTGTCCAAGTTTGTTCAGATGTTAAGGGTCTGGACCAAGACTGGAGTCAAAATATGATTCCTGGTCATTTGCCCGGTATGGTTTCTAAAACAGTTTCCTATAAACAACCCTTTCTATCACAGTGGGTCACTCCACACAGCACATGGTGCACATGCGCACGTGCGCACATGTGCACACACATACCACATATACATGCTGCAAACATGTAACATACATCCAGCATATATACACCACATATATATAGAGCCAACGGACACCATGTATATATACTGCAAACACACAGCATTTATGTACTACTCCCACACCCTACATATTCTTTACACTATTCTCTGTTCTCAGACTCAACTTTCTTCATCATTCTTTTGGACCTTCCCACCCAATGGCCAACAGCTCTTAAGCCTCCCAGGCTTAGGGATATGTCCAGTATCGTCACACTAGGGTTCCCTGCCTTCACCAAGGGTGGGACAATGCAGGCCACACTGCAAGCAGAGAGATTTTTTGGCTAAGAGGTACAGCACCTGGGTTTCAACACTTACTGTGAGTGAAGTTCCTTATTCTCTCCCTGCTTCAGTTTTCCAACTGTAACATGAGGATAGAAAAGGCTCATGGGGTTCGGTGAGGATGATGTGAGACCTGCAAAAGCCTGAGTTACCTTCCGGGGACAGCAGGGGCTCCTCCTACTCTAACGCAGTGGACACGCCTGGCGGCACTCACGATTTCTTCTGACATTATTGAGCACCCAGGTGCTGCTGGGGGCTGGGAGTATAACGATGATCACGATGTTGTTCTTGTCCTCAGAAACCTTGAGAGCAGAAAATCTGTCCTCAAAAGCCACAGAAGGTGGCATTGGAAATAAGAAAGATTCAAAAGAACTGTGGGAATATTATACTTGGGAAGGACTACATGTGCTTCCATTAGATAAAATTCAAATGAAGGAAAAATTATTAAAAATCCTTGGATTAGATGTGGAAAAGTAAAAAATCACATTTAGGGGAGGTGGGAGCATTGGAGAATGGCTGGTTTTTATGCAGTCTACATTTTTTTCTTACTAAAACACGAACTATTCAGTGCAGAGGAAGAGGCAGATGATTAAAAATTCACTTGGCAACTGGGCACGGTGGCACACACCTGTAATCCCAGTGACTCGGGAACCAGAGGCAGGAGGATCGTGAGTCCAAGGCCAGATAAACCTGAGTAACTTGGTGAGACCCTGTCTCAAAATGAAAAATAAAAAAAGGGCTGGTGGTGCTGCCCAGCGGTAGAGCACTAGCAAAGTATGTGCAAGGCCCTGTGTTTAAATCAAGTAAGACAAACAAACAAACAAACAAACATCAGAAAAGAAAAGAAAAAAAGAATTTACTTGGCCAGCCAGGCACCATGGCACATACCTGTATAACCTCGGTGACTCAGGAAACTGAGGTAGGAGGATCATGAGTTTGAGGCCAGAGGCAGCTTGTGCAATTTAGTTAAACCTTGTCTCAAAATAAAAAATAAAAAAGGAGCTGAGGGTGCAGCTCTGTGGCAGAGCATCTGCCTAGCAGGCAGGGGTCACTGGGTTTAGTCCCCCAGGACTGCAAAAAAAGAAATTCCTTTGGCCATATTTAAGGATCTTCTGCTTATGCATGGTGCTGTGCAGGCAATACACAGTGGGACAAGGCAGCTTTGCCATCAAGAAGCATATGAAGTAGTTCATAGTGGTAGCAAGTGAGCATGACGGCAAATGAAGACAACTGCGCAAAACCCCAGGTGGTAGTGCTGAAGAGAGCAATGGCCGCCCGAGATGTGAGGTAAGGCAGTGGGAGGATGCAGGAGACAAAGAATTCTTTGGCTGGTGCAATCATTGATACCTTCTCAGAGAAAGTAATGTTGAGCTCAGTTTTGAAGACTGCTTACAACTTCCACAAGTGGGGTTGGTTGAAGGGAAGAAAAAGGGAAAGATTGGTCCATGTGAAGAAAATAGCATGCGCAAAGACAGAGGCAGAATAGGGGAATATCTGTTTAGAAAAACGAGAGTTTGATTTGGCCAGGAGCTTTCTGGCAGGTACTCAGTGTAGTACATCATTAAATATATGAGGCTTGGAGTCAGATAAAGCTAACTTTCAAATTCTTACTTGAGTATACTGGGTTGAATAGTGTTCCCTCCAATTCACATCTACTTGAGCCTCAAAATGTGACCTTATTGGGAAATAGAGTCTTTGCAGATGTAATTAGTTAAGGATCTCGAGATGAAGCTATCCTGGATTTAGGGTGGGCCCTAAATCCAATGTGTGGCACCTTAGCGAGGGAGGGAGAGAAAAGAGGGAGCGAGGGAAATGAGGGTGAGAGGGAGAGACAGAGAGAGAGAGAGAGAGAGAGAGAGAGAAAGAGAGAGAGAGAGAGAGAGAGAGAGAGGAGAGGGAGAGAGGGAAAGATTTTTTTAGGCACAGAGGAGACACACAGGGAAGACAGCCTTCCAGAGGTTAGGGTGATGAAGTTACATGCCAAGGAATGTCTGAGGCCACCAGAGCTGAAGTGCCAAAGAAAGATTCTCTCCTGAAGACTGCAAAGGGAGAATTGCCCTGCAGACACTTTGATTTGGGATTTCTAGCCTACAGAACTGTAAGAGCACCAATTTCTATTGTTTGAGCCAGCAAGTTTATGGTAATGTCAGCAACCCTAAGAAACTAAGATCTCTGGGTTATTTAGGACACATTAACTTAGTTGGATAGCCTCCCTCCCTTCATCTGGAATGGAAGGACTATTTAGTAGCCATCTCTCAGGAATATCATGAGAGCTAAATGTGAAGCACTTGACTTGCTCTCTTATTATCTTACTGTCTGTCCAACAGGTGAGAGGGAGGGAACTGGAGCGGTAAGTTGGAGATAATTTGTAGGATATGTTGGGCTTCAGGTTGAGGAGTCTGGACTTGGCTCAGAAGGGAGGGTGTGTAATATTTCTAAATAGGCTGTGATCGTGGTGCTGCTTCAGGACATCACCCTGTATGGCTGAGTTGGCCGGAACCATAGTGACGAGGCCTGCTCTAGGGAGAGTGGTGAGGCACCCCCACAGACCCTGGACTGGAGTGTGGAGTGATGGGGCTCAGGCAGGGGAAAGGAGGTCAGTCAGTAGGGAGGCCTCAACCCCGAATGTGTGTGCAATGCGTTCGTCATGTTTAGAGAGGGCTCACGTCCAGTAGCATGAAAGGTTTGGTATGAAAAGTACTGGCAAAACAATGAGGCCCAATGCCTACAACAGCCAGACAATAGTGCGACAGGCTGGGGAGCAAGGGGGAAAGGAAACTGCATGGAGCAGGGCAGATTCGGGTTAGCTGAGGCTCTGGAGGCCAAGTTCACTGTAGTCAGGATGTGGGTTCCAGCTGTAGAGGAGCAAGAGACCCTAAACCAGCAGTAATTGACCCAGTACAACCTGTAGGGAAATGAGGAAGTGTGTACTTTTGTTGTTGTTGTTAGATGCCATCGAGTCTTGTCTGACTCATAGCGACCCTCATAGGTTTTTAATGGCAGATTGTTTTCGGGATTGCCTTGGGAGTGGGTTGCCACGTCCTTCTCCCACTTTTGCGATGCTGGGAATCAAACTTGGGACCTCAGAGACTGCAGAGCAGTGCTCTACCAACTAAGCTAAATCCCAGCCCCATGAGGGTCGCTATGAATCAGACTCGACTCAATGGCACCTAGCAACAATAAACAAGTGTTTACTAGTCACCTGTTTTTCTGGTCATATGGCTAGGGGAAAATATATGTAGGCCAACCAAGGACTTGGCATTTTCAGCAAAGGAGTATACAGGTAATTCTACATGTGCATGCTTCTGTGTGTGTGTGTGTGTGTGTGTGTGTGTGTGTGTGTGTGTGTGTGTTGGACAACAGAGTAGAGGTCCAAAAGAAAGGATCAGAGTTAAAGCCAAAAGCCAAGTAGTTGTCAGGTGCCCTTGAGTTGGGTCTGACTCATAGTAACCCTATGTAAAGCAGAATGAAATACCACCCAACACCACCATACACATGTTCTTTTTTTATGTTTGAGGCTATTGTTGCAGCCACTGTGTTTCTTCTCATTTTGAGTCAGGCCACATCAACAAATGGAGGTCCCAAAGACTTTACCCCATTCCCATCATTAGGGTCAACTCACTTTGAGGAGGCAGCTCTTCCCCAGGCATTTCTTGAATGCCTTCCAACCTGTGGGGTTCATTTTCCTGCATTACATTTGGCAGTGCTTCTCTGCTATTTATAGGGTTTACAATGGCTAATTTCAGGAGTACGCTGCTGGGTCCTTCTCCCTAGTCTATCTTAGTCTAGAAGCTCAGCTGAACCTTTCCACCATGGGTAGCCCTGCTGGTATCTGAAATACTGGTGGCATAGCTTTCCGCACCACAGCAGCACAGAAGTCCCCACAGCACAAGCTGAAAGACGCATGGGGGGGGTGTTGGGTCCCTGTTCGGGTGCCAACTATGTTGGGCCCCACGTTCGGGTGCCAACTCTATGTGGGGCACGTGCCTCCCGGTTCGGCCTGGAGGTTTGGACGGGCTGCGCACACAGATACTAAACACAATTCACTCGGGACCCTCAGGTGAGGGGCGCAGACTCCTGCGGCCCTCGGGACCCCAGAGGAGATGGGAGAAAGGAAAAGCCTCAGGTGCTTTTGCCTTCCAGGGGCAAACACCTGTGTTGGTCGTCTCGGTGGTCAGGAGGAGACAGCTGTTGCTTCCTCAGTGATCAGACGGAGAGCAGGATCTTTTCCTTGTTGATGATTGCGATGGGAGAGCATTTTTTCCTCATCAAAGTTCTGGGGAGAGCAGCGGGAGAGGCATTTCCTCATCGGTGGTCCGGGCAGGAACGGGCGAGAAGGCGCAGAAAGGGAGGCCAAGAAGGGTTGAGCTGCTGCAGCACAGCTGTTTATGTAGCTTGCCCATGGAATGGCCTGAGCCAATCAGCTTTCAGTCCAATTGTCCAATCAGGAAGGGTTTTGTACAAACGTGCAACCAAGTTACTTTCATTTTCCCTAGATTTCTAACTTACAAACTAGATATTCAAACACCATTTTCCCAGTTTGGGAGTTTTTGCCAATTTCCTCCCAATTTTTCCCTACAGGGGGAAGCTAAAGTAGAGTGCTACAATTAGAAAAACTTTTCCTTTCAACTAGACTCTCATCTCACTTCACATTTCAATATGTATGTTCTAAAAATGGGGAAGTGTTCAGATGTCTTAATTATTTCAGAATCAACCAAGGACACTGGGTGTCTAACAGGTGCATGCTCTTTCTGGAACTCATGTCGTTGTTATTTAGGTTTGCTGGGATTGCGGTCCAGTAAGCAAAAAACAAGTATCTTTGCCTCTTTGACTGCACTGATGGGTTTTAGCCTCTTGCTTTAAAGTAGAGAAGCTACCCTTTTAACTGTCAGGCTTTAACAAAATCAAAATGTGGGAGATGTACTGAGAAGTGCTCTTGCTAGCATTGCCAGCACGCCCCAAGGCTTGTTTGAGTTGGAGAAATATGGCTGCCTTTGGATAATTTAGAATGGTCTTTCTTGAAAGGTATTTGCAAATTTGCACATATACATACAAATATATACATAATACCTATATATTCACAGATACATGTGTGTCCATATACAAATACAAATACACACATCCAAATCAGTCTTGTTTAAAACTAGGGAATAATTGCAGTGCTGATAGCCAATGTTTTAAAGTAAGTACCTGCTGGAGAACTCTGGCCCTCACATGAATATTGGTGGAAAATCCCTTCTGGGGAGAGAGGAGCACATAGACACTAAGGAATGGCCTGTTCGTGAATGTCAGGAAATGGGCACAGAACAGAGCTGAGGAGGGCAGCTCAAGCAGTCAGATTTTATTTGTCTAAGGAACACAATCAGATATTTTTGAAAGTAGTAATTTGTTTTGCTGTAAACATCGGACCAGACAAGGCAATGAGGTAGGAGTGGAAATCCTATTAAAACATCCAAAGGAAATTGCCCTGTGATTCATCTATTTGATTATAAGATGGAGCTGGTGGCCTGCCATAATGTGTTTCAATATTTGGAAACAGCTTGTGAAGAGCCTGGATTTTTTGAGGAATAATTGAGCAAAAGGAGTCCTGAGCTGGGGCAGAAAAATAGAAATAAGTGAAAGCAGGGCCTCCAGATGTCTTTTGGAAAAGAACTACAACACCGTGAATGTGCAACCCAGTGGCATGCAGGGTTGCAAGCAGGCAGCCTAATTAGTGACCCTGGTACACCTGGACGCAGCACTGTGTAGAGGGCACATTTTAGTCGTTGTATGTGAATTATCTGAGTCACAGCCCAGACGATGGTGTTAATGAGATTGGAAGTGGCTAATGCTGATGAGTTCTCTTTGCTACATGGCAGCACATGTTCACTTACTCACTCCAAAAGATGAGTCAAGTTTAGAGCATGAGGTGTAAGCTTAGATATCAGGCTCCTCTGCTCCTTTTTACACAGAGAAACTGATGACGTGACATTGATTATGATTTGCTCCAGGTCACTCAGCCCAGCTGGCCTGGAACCCTGGGCCTTAGGTCCTAGCACATTGCTCTTCCCACAAGAGGACTGGGCTATGTCATCTGGGTTCCAGGGTCCACAATGTGGCAGCTACACAGGAGTTCTTTGGCCACCTTTCTTGGGTCTTACACCATTCTCTATACTTTGTTCTTATCACATCTATCAAAACTCACTTGTCCTAAGCTTGAGATTCTGCCAGGTGAAAGAATTGTGTCTAAGACGGCGATATGTGCTAAAGTCTTATATCCAGAGAATTCTGGCCTTCAAGTGGGAAGCCCTAGGTATAGGACTTCCAGTCTTGGTTTTGCTAATTATTATTGTTGTTGTTAGGTGCCATTGAGTCAGTGCCCAACTCATAGCAACCTGTACAACAGGCAAAACAGTATTGTTAGTGCTTCTCTGCTCTTCATAGGGTTTTCAAAGGCTGATTGATTTTTGGGAGTGGGTTTCCAGGTCCTTCTTCCAAGCCTACGGTACCTGGTGTTCCCAGGCGGTCTCCTATCCAAGTACTAACCAGGCCTGACCCTGCTTAGCTTCCGAGATCTGACGGGATTGGAAGCCATAGAGGTACAGCTTGATAATTATTGTTGTTGTTGTTGTTGTTAGGTGCCGTCGAGTCGAGTCCAACTCATAGCGACCATATGTACAGCAGATAGAAACACTTGCCAATTCTGTGCCAGGCAAACGATCTTATTTATGTGTAAGCCCATTGTTGCAGACATTGTATCAATCCATCTGGTGGAGGGTTTTCCTCTTTTGCATTGACCTGCCACTCTCCCAAACATGATGTCCTTCTCCAGGGATTGATCTCTCCTGACTGCATGTCCGAAATATGTAAGACGCAGTTTGGCCATTTTTGCTTCCAAGGAGCACTCTGGTTGTACTTCTTCTAGGACAGACTTGTTGGTTCTTTTGGCAGTCCATGGTATATTCAATAGATGTCTCCAGCACCACAATTCAAAAGCATCAATTCTTTTTCTGTCTCTCTTGTTCAATGTCCAGCTTTTCACAACCATATGATGCCACTGAAAATACCATGGCATGAGTCAGACGCTAATTATTAGTGAACTCTAAAATCCTCGAATATAGAATAAGAATAATCATCCCAACCTCTGGTGGTTTTTAAGATGTCAGACTGACATAAGTAAAAGTGATCTGCAATCTCTAAAGGGTATTCAAATCTCTACAGGGTCATTAAAGTGCCATGTTTGTATGAGGTGGGCCAAGGGCTTATTTGCACTTCTTCACTTGCTTCAAGGATGTTTGAGGGAGAATTACAGGTGTGTATCTGACTGACGATGGGATGGGATTTAGCTCAGCTGGTAGAGTGCCACTTTGCAGTCTCTGAGGTCCTGGGTTTTATTCCCAGCACCACAAAAATGGGAGAACGATATGGCAACCCACTCCCAAGGCAATCCTGAAACAATTAGCCTTTGAAAGCCTTATGAGGGTTGCTATGAGTCAGACACAACTTGGCAGCATCTAACAACAACAACAACATCTGACTGTTGTAGGGAGAGACTTTTGGAGTAGCTATGTCTCTTAAAGCCTACCTTTAGCTCACCCATGCCCTGGATTTAGCACAGAGACAGACACTTGCCTACTCTGTGCCACATTGGACTGGCCTTGGTCATTGTCCCTCAGAATACATAAAGCCAGTTAAAAACATTAGCAATTAGGAAAATGCCAACACAGTCTTTTCTGGCAGCAAAGGAAGGGAACTCTTAATTTGATTTTGTAACTGTGTCTTTGAGAGTCTCCATATAGACTAGGCAATGAGAAATGCTATTTTAGGTGCTGAAGATGAGGATGTTTGACAGATACAAGCCTCAGTGTGAGGGTGACCTGGCCCATTCCCCTGCTTTTAAACAGGACAATGCTCCATCCAACAGACAAATGGGGCCCTAGGGTCTCGCAGGTGCTTCTGGTTAGAATTGTGAACATGGCTGTTGTTAGGTGCCATTGAATCGGGTTCCGACTCATAGTGACCCTGTGTACAACAGAACAAAACACTCCCCGACACTGTGCCATGCCTGGCACTATGTCAATGCTTCTCTGCTGTTCTCTGCTATTCATAGGGTTTTCAATGGTTGATTTTGGGATTGCTTTAGGAGTGGATTGCCAAGTCTTTCTCACATTTTCATGGTGCTGCAGATTTAACTCAGGGCCTCAGAACATGCAGAGCAGCACTCTACCAACTGAGCCCATGCACATGGCAACAAATACCAGCTTCATTTAACTTCGTTTTTCTAAAGTTCAGTTTTCTCAGCTTTTTTTCCCTTCCCTCCCTCCTTTTTTGTAGTCTCAGGGTGTTGAACCCAGGAGCCTTACATATCCTAAGCAAATTCTCCACCACTGAGCTGCATGCCCAGCCGCTTTTATAAATGTTTTATTTTGAGACAGGGTCTTGCTAAGTTGCACAGGCTGTGAACTCAAACTCCTCCAGCCTTAGCCTCCTGAGTTACAGGGGTTATCGACACCCAGCAGTTTTCTCATCTTAATAAAATGGTGTCTCATTGTGCTTTTGTTTTGTATTTCCCTAGTAATTAGTCGGTCTGGGATTTAGCTCAGTTGGTAGAATGCTGTGCTGCAGTTTGTGAGCTCCCAAGTTCAATTCCCAGCACCACAAAAAAAAAAAAAAAATAAATAAATAAAAAATAAAAGGGAGAAGGACCTGGCAATCCACTCCCAAGGCAATCCTGAAAACAGTCAGCCATTGAAAACCCTATGAGGGTCGCTATGAGTCGGATACCGACTCGAGGGCACCTGACAACAACAAGTAATTAGTCATGTTGAACATCTTTCCATGTGCATATTGGCCATCTGTATATCTTTGGAAAAATGTCTATTTCTGCCCTTCGTCCATTTTAAAACTGTTTTTTGGTGTTTAGTTGTAGCACTTCTTCCTATATTCTGGATACTAGTCCTTTATTAAACATATGATTTGCAAGTATTTTTCCCATTCTGTAGGTTGCCTTTTCATTCTGGGGATGGTGTCCTTTGATGAACAAAAGATTTAATTTTGGTGGAGTCCAATTTTTCTAATTTTTTCTTTTGTTGTCCATGCCTCTGATATCATAATCAAGGAATCATTGTCAAATCCAATGTCATGAAGATTTCTTCTCTGTTTTCTTCTTAGAGTTTTATACTTTTAGCTCTTACTTTTATATCTTTGATCATTCTGACTTAATTTTTATATATGGTAAGGGTCTGACCTCATTTTTTTTGTGTGCGTGTTTCCTGTATCCACTAGAGTTCATTGGTTGCAAGCAACGGAAACTGAGATAGACTAACATAAGGAAAAAGGGAAATTCTTACAAGAATTTTAGATAATTCATAGGAATTAAGAGAAAGTCTGAATGGTTAAATCTCTGAAAAAATAGGGAAAGATTTGTTGTTTGAAAAGATTTAGGAATCTTAAAGACAGGAACTCATGGATTGTTTTTAAGTGTTCTGTGATCTGAGAGACTGAGTTTCAAAAATTGTGTGTGTGTGTTAACTCTGTACTGGATACTGCATTTGCCTAGGGGCCTATAGGTGGGAGTGCATGTGTTTTGAGGATGAGGCAGTATTGTCACTAAATGATCTCAATGAACAGGACCAACATGGCATGCAGGGTCAGGGTGAGTGGGAGGGAGGAAGTAGTTCCCCAAAGGAAAACCTAAATGCCATTACCAAAGGAAAGAAGGCAGGTTGAACATTAAATACCCACTACTTTTTTCTACTGCAAAATTTCTCAGAGCAGTTGATATTGCTTTGTGACTCTGAGGCAGGGAGGCATAGAGGATGCATCATTTCCTAGACCTATTTGTTCCAAAAATCTTTAGGAGCATCTTACAAAATGAGTTTTCTATGGAATATGTTTTGGGAAATATTCTCACATGCTACTAAAAAGAACTATGTACTTGCACAAACTCCCTGGGAGATTCTAGAATGGGTCATCTAAGCAAACTTTGATGAACTGGCCTATATCCTGGGATAAAGGTCTGATAAGACTCTGGAGCTAGGAAGAGCTCTGTCTTTCAAAGTGCAATAGTTGGTCTTAACCAACAGCTAACAACCAGTTTTCGTATTCTGACATGTTCAGTTTGTCCCCAGGAGCTGTGTTTTGGAGGTCCCTGTAAACCCAGAGGAGAAAGTCTGGCGATTGTGGCCTGGCAGGTATTGGCCTGACTGGCCAGGTGCCTGGTTTGCTAAGTCCTAAGTGACTGACCCATGCGCAGTGTGATTAGGACAGAAAGAGGTGGGGCTGGGCAGGGGCCTCTTTCTGTGGCACAGCTGCACTGTGAACCCATTGCTGTTTTATGGCTCTTTCGTGGCTTTCAGAATTGGTGCTTTTTAAATTTTCTATTGCCAACACCACCTTTCAGCTTCTTCAGATTGCCACCCGGCAACAGTGTTTGTACCATTTCATTAATCCCGGTGGGCACGTGAATAATAAGTAGCTACCCACCAGGCCCGTGGCTCACTCACCAACCGCAGGAGAGGTTGGAGTCCAACACTCAGGGCCCGGGGGCAGGGGCATGTAGGGCCTCTGAAGGCGGTTTGGGATGGCACAATCGAGGCTTTGCTGGGAACCTCTCAGGGTTGGAAGGCAGCTTCCTCATCCTCTGACCTTGAAGAGGGGCCTCGATGCCCAGAGGCCAGGGCTTGGGGAGTCTGCCCTGCATACTGAGGCAAGAAGCTGGGGCGAGTGAGGACAGGCAGTGGGAGTGTCCTGATATTGACCTGAGCAGAAAGCACACCATTAAGTAGGAGGCTGGGTCAGCAGTCAAGGCTTGGTGCTTCCACAAAATGTGTGGCCACCTCTGTGCTTCAGGGTGGTTTTCCTCTATGAGGTGAAGCCAGTTAGGCTAAATCAATAAATTCAAAAAGAAACATTTATTGAGCTGTGATTATGCAGCAGGGTCTATGTGGGAGGGACGTGATATTAAACACAGCCTGCTGCATGCCCTTGTGAAGACGCTTTCCAAGGTCTCTTGTCGCCCCTGGAGACATGCTGTTCTTCCCACTGGCTGGACAGTGAATGACTTGTGTAAGGACATCCAGACATTAAGTAGCAGACCTGGATTTAGCCTGGACCCTTTGATTCTCACACCTGCGCTCTCTCTGCTCTGTAGCTTGTAGTCTAAGGCTTTGGGCACTTCTCCCAGATTTCCCTGCCCAATGAAATCAGAGCAATCATTTGCCAAGAACTTATTTTGGGTCCCACAATAGGAGTTATCTCAAGGAGATCTCACAAAAACCTCATTAGATCCTACTGTACTGACATTTGACAGAGGAAGAAATAGACTCAGAGAGGTTGAATACTTTGCAGAGTCACACAGCTTGTTGCAGCATTTCATCTCCTGTCTACAGGGGGTTGCTATGCTGCACTGCCTCTGGAGTCATGGACAGAGGTGGGTGTAGGGATGAAGGGCTCTGTTCTCTCCCAGAGGGAAGGCTGTCCCTTTGCCAGGGTCATTCCCAAACTCTTCCTGGAGAAAGGCTTGTCAGGACTCCAGCAGTGTATGGAGATGGCTGTGAAGAAACCTCCCCTAGGACCAGTCCCCAGGTTGAAGGCCCTGGGGGAGGGGCCTTCGTGGAGACGTTCACAGTTCAAGGTCCTAAAGACATTCCAGTCCCATAGACCCAGGGTCCTTAATGAGAGCCTGCTGGGAGGCAGAGGCAGCCCTGCTGTTTTCAAGAAGGAATATCCTGACATGAGTTGGTCTGGAAGCCACTTCTCAGGGTGCCAGCCACCCTGGCTCCTCTGCCACCCTCGGGCCCCCAAAGCCCTCTCCTCTGAAGCCTGATGGGCTCCTGGCACCAGCCCTTGAGCTCTGGGAACACAGGGCCCTGGGGCGGCAGAGCCCTCATTGCAGGGCACAGCTTAGCTTCACGCCATCAGGAGAAGCAAGGGCCCAACACAGGCGGGAGTGGAGGCCAGAGGGGCGGAAGTAGCAGCCCTCATTGTCCATCAGCAGAAGTTGCTGCCCAAGGCCCTGGCCTTCATTCCAGAGAGACAAGCACATGGGGCTACACATTATCCTTTGTTTTTAGGCATTTTCTCTCATCCCTCAGAGACGGGGCAATGTCTGCTCTACAAGGGACAAGCCTCAGACCTGGGGAGCTGAAATAGCTCAGCAAGGACACTCAGTGAATGGGCTTCTGGTCCTAAGGCAGAGCTGCCCCCATTATATCGCACTGTTGCCTCCCCTACCCCCCTCCACCATGACATTTTCCTTTCCTGATGTCTGCTGTCCTGAGAGGGAGGTTTCTGACATACACAGACACTTTGTGTCCTGCATTGGCAGGAAAGACGGCCTGGCCCCAGAGTGCCTTGGTTTCTCTCTTCACAACACAGAGGGTCAGCAAACACTTGGCCTCATGTGAGATTTGCTCTGTGCCCTGGAGGCAAACACAGGCTCCTGGATAAAGAATGTTACCCCTGGAGTGAGCCAGTGTTGTGGTATCCCTACTGGTTCTCAGCCACACCTGGTGGGGGCAGGACTGAGCGATCACAGGAACTTGCGGTATCCCTACTGGTTCTCAGCCACACCTGGTGGGGGCAGGACTGAGCCATCACAGGAACATGGAGGCCTGGCTCCTATTGAAGATGGCGTCAGCCAGGTGGCTGAAATGATAAACAGGCTGAGATAATGAGACATGGACAGGCACATGCGCACAATGTTGCATGTGATGTAATTCTCCCACAAAAGGTGCACATAATCATTGACTATTGGCCACTGTTGTGTGGAAGCCTTAATAAGCTCCGCTGCTGGTACCCTCCAGCGAAGAGAGGAAATCCCAGAATAAACTGCGTGGGACCTGCCTGTGGTTCCTGCTTGTTTTTCAATTTGCAGTCGGCCCCAAGTGTCCAACTTTGTGGAGGAGTTTGGACCCAACAGATGGTATATAGGGGCTTGAGGAAGACATTGGGATTGTTTATTGGGGTGAAAAGCCCCAGATGGCTTGTTAGGATGGGAGGATTGGGATCCAGCAATTTAGGAATCACTCTATTCAGGCTTTGAAATAAGGCCGGGGTTCAGGGGAGGCCTGGGAGTGGAGAGTCTGAGGAGTAAATTTTCAGAACTCTGAGCTCCTAAGTAGACACACAGAGAGCGTGAGTCAGACACACCTGGCTCTACCTGCTGAGTCATTTTGAGGAGGCTGTTTAACCTCCCCGATCTTTGTGCCTCACGTTTATAACGTGAAGGTAATAAATGTCTGCATCAGGAGCTGGCGAGGATCAGGCAGAATAATACTAGCATACGCTGGGGGCTGCTGTAGGTAGATTTCGAGCCTTCCATCTTCGTAGAGTCACCCTCTCCTTTAATGTCCTCACGGGCCTACCCAAGGCCTATTCCACACACCATGGTGTGGTCTGCCCCATCTTCCCTCCTTCATTTTCTGGGGGATTCTGTTTTCCTGCTGGTGACCTCTTCCTGATTCCTGCCTCTGCAGTCTTCCCAAGACCCCTCTGCACCTCTCCTGCTTTGACTGTTATCGTTTTATTCAGGAGGAAAGCATCAGTCACCAAGGTGTTTGCTGCAGGTTGGGACCTAGTTGGGGGTGCTTCAAGAGGGTTCCCAGCATATACCAGAAAACAAACTAAAACTGAGTATTGAACATTGCCCTAGCCATTTGTATCCGCTAATTCTACAAAACAAATCACCCCCCAAACTGAGTGGTTACACTTAGAATCAGCTGGGTGCCTCCTCTGGTTTCCGCTGGCATTTATATAGGTCTTCAGTTAACCGCAGGTCAATTTGCTAGTCTTGCTGAGACTCTTATATGTCTAAGTGGTTGGGGACACTTGGGCTCTGGTCCACATGGCCTGCCAATTTGTGGCAGATTAGGCAAAGTTTGTGCACTTGCGAGTAGAGGTGTGCAAGGTCTCAGAGGCTTGGCTTTGAACCTGCACTCCAGTGTGTTCTGATCAAAGCAGCTCAGGGAGGGAACAGACTGCACTTCTGAGTGGGAGTTGTAGCAAAGCCATAAGGGCACAGATGGGGAAGGAGTAGGACATTGCATCCACATTTTGCAACTCACCAGGCCATCTTTCCCCTCAGGGTCTGGCTATTTTGGGGTTTTCAGTCTTTCCTTCTGGACAGTCTAGATCTCTTTCCAAATATTCTCTTCTCCCTGCGTTAGCATTCTCAACTTTTCTTCCTGTTGGAGGAAGCCTCCAAATTCTTGTAACTTTATTATGCAGGATGCTTATTTTTCTTCTTTGACATTTTATTTCCTTTTCCAAAGACATACAACTAAAAATGGTCCTAAGTGTTTGGTGTTTTATTTTGCTAAAATTAATTTTAAATACATAAAAACAGAAAAATTGCACATATTAATGGAATAACTTGTGATGGTTTGAAACATGTATATGTTCTGTAATGGATTAAAAAGCTAATCTGCTCAAACATTACCACTTTATGGTGAAAACAATCAAACTCCTTCCTTGTAGCTTTTGTTTTTCTTTTTTGAGATAGTTATCTCACTGTCTACAGGAGAAGGATCTGGCAATCTACTCCTGAGGCAATCCCAAAACAATCAGCCATTGAAAACCCTAATGTAGGACCCCAAATCAGGATCTTCGAGGAGAGAGGCCCTAGAGAGACACCAAGTCGCAGATCGATGCAATAAACATGAGGCTTTATTTCTGGCGCCGGGGTCAACCCTCCACAGAGTTTCCCTAGCAAGGGAAGGAAAGCGACTCCGAAGGAGAGGGGCTTGGGGTTTATATATAGTTTGAGTGGTGGCAGGAAGACACAAGGAAACTAAGTTTCAACCTTCTGGGTCCAGATGTCCTATGGCTAGTACATTTTGTTGTTCCTCTTCAGAGAACTGCCCCCCCCCCCAGGTCAGAAAATTGAAACTTGAGCAGACTTAATTATACAGGACCTTTAAACAAGCATTGGAAACATTTTGAATTGTTAGTGAGCTCCAAGCATTTATAGGGAGGGGGAGGAGGAGGTGGTAGCATTTTTCACTATGAGGGTCACTATGAGCTGGACACGACTTGACAGCACCTAACAACAACAACATATCTCACTATGTAGCCCAGGCTGGCCTCAAACTCATGATCCCCCTGCTTTAGCTTCCTAAATGCTGAGATAATGGCTAGACATCACCACATCCAGCTGCTTCTAGCTTTTGGGTACATAATCACTATTTCTACTGTGCAATAGCATGCTACAACTTCTTCCTAATGGAGCTTAGTATCTGTTGATCAACCTTCCCACATCCCTCCATCTTCCGTGCTTTCCCCAGCTTCTGGTAACCATTATTCTATTCTCAACTTCCATGAGACCAACTTTTTATATTGTGCATATGAATGAGACCATGTGGTGCTTATCTTTCTGTCCTCGACTTTTTTCACTTAACATAATGACTGACAGTTCCAGCTATGCTTTTGAAAATGATGACATTTCATTCTTTTTATGGCCAAATAGTATTCCATTGTATATAGGAACCATACTTGTTTTTTTAATTAACTCATTAGTTGAGGGATATTTTGATTGTTTCCATATCTTGGCTATTGTGAATAGCACTGTAATAAACATGTAGATATAGATGTCCTTATGACATACTGATTCTTTTGGAGATGTTGTTGGGTGCCATCCAGTTGGATCAATTCATAGTGATCCTATGTAAACAGAATGAACCCTCCCTGACACTGTGCCATGCCTGGGACTTTGTCAGTGCTTCTCTGCTATTCATAGGGTTTTGAATGGCTGATTGTTTCAGGAGTGGGTTGTGGGGTGTTTCTCCCTAGTTTGTCTTAGTCTGGAAGTTCAGCTGAAACCTGTCTACCTTAGGTGGCCCTGCTGGTATCTGAAATACGGGTGGCATAGCCTTCAGCATTATAACACACAAGTCCCCATAGCACAACAAGCTGACTGATACATGGGGGCTTTTAGAGATATGTGTGTGTGTATATATATACCAGGGGTGCCAAAATAAAGTATAGACATTTGAGAGATGTTATTTACGTGTTACTTTGTTACTTTTTTTTTTTTTTTTTTTTTTTTTTTTTTGCGGTACTGGGGTTTGAATTCAGGGCCTTGCACTTGCATGCTTTGCAAGTGCTGGACCACTGAGATGCACCGTTGGCCTCTTTTTTTTTTTTTGCTTTTTGAGACAGGGTCTCACTAAGTTACACAGACTGCCTCTGGTCTTGAACTTATGATCCTCCTGCCTCCACCTCCCCAGCTGCTGGGATTACAGGTGTGTGCCACTGTGCCTGGCTTATACGTTACTTTTTGAAGTTGAACTGAATTATGGTAGCAATGAGTAGTATGATTTTTTTGCTCAACAGATGGTTTAATCAACTGAATGTAGGCATATGATGCATTCTTAAGAGAGCAAAATAAAAAGTTTTTGTTCCAAGATGTATATACATTTCTTTGGCACCGTGTGTGTGTGTGTGTGTGTGTGTGTGTGTGTATTTATAGGAGAGCTGCTGGGTCATATGAAAATTCTATTTTTAACTTTCTAAGTGTTTTTGACTAAAGTAAACCAGTGGTTCTCAACATTTGTGGGCCTCAGAGTCACCTACAAAATTTTTAAAAAATTACTGATGCCCAGGTCCCACAGTCAATTCTGGGGTAGGTTTTAGATGGTGGTATTTAAAATAAACAAATAAAAAATCACAAGTGATTCTAGTACCTATGGTTGAGAATAAGTAGAATAAATAAAAGCACTGTGTATCACTGAGATGAATTTTGTTTCCCTAAAATGTAAACATCTAGAAGCTATATTTTTTAAGTAAGAAATTCCTCGTTTTTATATTGCAAAGTGTCCAGTGCATTGTGGGTACTAAGTATGAAGCATCGTGGTTATTATTGTTACCATGGGCACTATAATGTGGTAAGGAAGGAAGGCTCTGGAGGTAGACCACTTCTCCTCTCTCTGTTTTTTCATCTATAAAATGAAGCTAATTAAAATTTGTGCTTCATACATAGCTACATACATCAAAGGATTGCTGAGGATTAAATGTCTAAAGGTTGTGCTTAGATTCACAGTAAGCATTCAGTAAATGGTGGCTAATGTGTAGTTATCATTTTGTTCTCTCAGGATCATCCCTTTGCTTACTAAGCTCACCTTCAGTTTGTTTCCTCTTTGGTCTAGTTTCCAAAACAAATGTGAAGGTGACTGTGGACCTTTTAGATTCTGGCTGTGATACCATTGTCCTGGGCTGGAGCATGCTAGTGTTGGAAGAATACTCAAGATAGACACTTCCATTGCCTGAGGGAGCCCTTAGGTCTCCCAACTCTAGATTACTAAGAGCTTTAAGAAAAATTTCTGATAAACTTGGGTCACCTGTTTCTCTTCCAACTTGAGTTTTCTTCAGCCCTCTGACTTGAGCCATTACTTGAGTAGCTGGCCCATCTTCCTCAGTTCAGGTGTCCTGGAGGTAGTGGATGTGAATGAGAATAGATCTGCAGCCTGGCTCCTGGGCCAGTTTGAGCACCCCCTATGGGATAGTCTGCAGTGCACTGAGTGGGCAGAGGCCACGTTGGAACCACAGAGTAAGCAGGACATTTCAACACCTAGACACATACGTGGAAACAGAATCTAGAAGAATGAAGCAAATCCAAAGCCATATAATTGGTAGAATGCAAACTGAGAAAATCATGATCACTAGTACATCTGCCATTGTGTCCATTCTTAGATGAGGCCTTGTGTTAGGACTTTATCTTTACTATTTTAGTGATACTTTGCAACTCCAGGAAGTAGGTGTTATGGGCTCCATCTTGTAGCTGAGAGACTGAGGCCTAACAGTGTTATGATATCAGCAAGTATGTGAAGTTGGGTCACAGTGCTGCTGGAACACTATGAGGACTGTTTCAGGCATTGGAGTAGCATTTAAAAAAAAAATCCATGAAGTTTCAATTGACCTCAGAACAGACTGCTCATCTGCCTGCAGATGCTGATCAAAATTATCTCCATGGTATGATTTTTAAGAAGATCTTGAGTTAAACAAACAAACTCTCTGGCCAGGCATAGTGGTTCATACCTGTAATCCCAGCACTTGGAAGGCAGAGGCAGGAGGGTTGCAAGTTCAAGACCATCCTGAGATACATAGTGAGATTCTGTCACCAAAAAACAATGGCTGGGGATATAGTTCAGTGGTATGGCACTTGCCTAGTCTGTGCAAGTGTACAGGCTCTGGGTTCAGTCCCCAGCAAATGCACAACACCCCCCCTGCAACCCCCAAAAAACCCTCAAAAAAAAAAAAAAAAAAAGGACATAGCAAAAATATTGTCCCCAAATATGAAAAGCAGAAAACCCAAATCTCACTTCATTTCAGTTTTTCTTTCATCTCATTGTTTGGTATGTGAAAAGTAGGACTTGATTTAAGGTTTTAATTTCTAATAAGATGGAAGCATTCTTCAAAGAAGCTGAAACCCACTTTGGTGAGCTAAAAGAATCGTGTTATATTGGGAGTGAGTACTAGTTAAAGACTCTATTGTGTGTTCTATTTTAGATAACCTCTTTGGATTAAAATTGGCTGGTTCAGTAGAAGTCATATAATTGGAAAACTATGGTGAAAAGGTATGTATAAAACTCTTATTTGATGGAAAAAATCTAAATTATAAAATGTTTGTTGTAGTTTTTAGGTGCCGTCGAGTCAGTATCTGATTCATAGCAACCCTCATAGGGTTTTCAATGGCTGTTTCGGGATTGCCTTGGGAGTAGATTGCCAGGTCCTTCTCCCAAATAAAATGTTTAGAAAACATAATTTTATTAGGGTCACCATTACAAACCAATGTATGTGATACAATTATGCAAGATAAGATGATGGACTAAAAAGTAAAAAAAATACTCAATAAGTACAAAAATACAATTAGAATTCAGTGTAATGGAGTGACTTGTGAGTCAGACTTCCTGATGGCACCAGGTTACTAGTTGAGTGACATCCTACAAATTTACATAAGCTTCCTGGGCCTAAAATTCCTTATCTTGAAGATAGTGAGACTGAAGGTATTTACATCATAGTGGTGTTTTCAGATCCAAATGAGTTAACAGTTATTATCTTTTTCCTGGAGCAGGATTCGCATGAATCCTCTCATGGTTATTGCTTTATTGCTAGTATATGGTTTTGGAGTTAAAGCAGCGACTTTCCTGGTTTCTGATTATTATCTTTGCATTGAAGTTCCTGGGATTATTTCTCAGCAAGTAGAATTTAGTGCTTGCTTGTGGCTGCCCTGGCGGGGAGAGACTGATATGGCATTGTTTTTAAGCTTGGTGGTGATTATCAGAGCATTGGCAAATGGGCGATGGACAGCTGTTTGCAGAGAGAGGCTCTGAGGAGGGAAGACTGAGCCTCCTGTGTCACTCTCACCAAAAGATGGCCATGGCAGAGCCAGGTGGCCCTGGGTTCCGGTTGGGTCATGTGCCATGGACTGGCTGTGGCTTTTCATCATGGCTGCATCTGAGTGCTCTGCTATGCACTCGGCCACTCCTTGACGATCCTAGGCCCGATGAAAGTCAGACTGGGAACTAGAGGAGGAAGATCCTCTTCACTCTTTGCTGTCCGAGGCTAGGGGTGGCGAGAAGGGCCCACATGGGGAATGGGAGGTGGATCACTTTCCTAACCCAACTCCTAGCGTGAACTTTAAAGGCAGACACCACAGACACTTCCGTAAGTCACCATCTTGGTGTTTCTAGACTGAACATTAGCCATGAGCAAGAGCAGTTCTGAGCCTCAGCCAAGGACAGGATCTTCCAAGGGGAGCAAAGAGTGGGTTGCCCAGGGCACTGTCAGGGATCACTTGAGATGAAAGAGCAGCTGTGCCATTAGCTGGCTGCATCTCAGGAGCTCTTTGGAAAAGGAAAATCTGCTGTTAACTACATGCAGCCAGTAGCCTGTGCTTGGGGCAGGCAGAGACTAGAGTTTGGCAGATGGCCTGTGAAAGGGCCTGTGCAGGACCTCAGTAAGAGTATCCAGCAGATGATGGTTGTCAAGACATGTGGGCATGTCTTGCTACCAAAAGCATCCGCATATCTCTTTAGAAGCTGGTTTGCGGTCCACAGGCTTAGATGCACAGCTGGGAGAGACCTCATTCCCACAGTTTTTCCAGCTGGAGGTAAAACCATTGGACAATGAAATAATATATACCTTTTGAAAACAAAAGACAGCACAAGTCAGTTTCTGCCAACATTGCTCTGTAATGGTATCATATAGTCATAATAATAATAGCTGCCACTGAGAAGTGCTTACAGTCATTGGGCTGTTCAAGTCCTGTACATACATTATTTCTTAAACATAATAGGTTCTAGAAGCCTCATCCAGTGCAGTGAGGCATCACTGCCAGCTCCCAAGCTGTAATGCTAAGTTTTCCCCTAGAAATGATCTAGTATTATCCAGGTGCAGTGGCACATGCCTTTAATCCTAGCAACTAGGAGGCAGAGGCAGGAGGATTGCAAGTTCGAGGCCAGAGGCAGCCTGTGTAATTTAGACTCTGTCTCAGAATACAAAGTAAAAATATGGACTGAGGATGTGGCTCAGTGGCTGAGCCCTTGCCAAAAGCATGCATGAGTCCCTAGGTTCAACTCTCCAGTACCACCACCAAACAAACAAACAAACAAATCTAGTATTATGGAAGGGCTGCTTCCAGGTCATTTTCTAGCACATTCTTTCCAGTTCAGTTCTAAGTCTAACTCTCTGCAATCTTCAAAAGATGGAATAAATAGGTATGGTCCAGGATCATATTTACCTAGATCCAGTGGTAGAAAAGCCAGCATAGTAAGGGACTGTGACGTTCTGGATAATCAAATATTCTGCTTCAATAACCGTCATATAACCATGTGTTGCTGAACAGTTGTCAGATTCATTTAATTGAATGAGATACTTTCATAAGCTGCTTCTTTGGAATATAACTACGTTTTGATGGTGAGTCATAAGCCTCTGCAGGGTATCTTGCTGCCTTTGAGTCATGTTTATAGTCATCAATTCTCATTGTATGACTACTTTCTCATCAACAGGGTGCTAAATAAATGAGCTTTTATTGCATTATTTGCCACATGGGAAAAGGGGCTGCATTTGTCTAAAATATTGTTCATGATGTATTTAAAAGTGATATAAATTGATGGGGAAAAGGAGCTGGGAAATACACTTCCTCCTTTCCCATTTCCCACCAGCCGGGCAGGATCTCTGAACATTCTTGCCTGATAATGACTGAGACATGAGCTGACTTCTGACTCACCGGCCCTCCCAGATGGTGCTGTTGCCTTTACTGCAAAGGTTAGACTTTTTTTTTACGCAGGAAATGCTCTGTGTATGACCTCCACACTGACTCCAATCAGTGATGTCCATTAAGAGCTATCCTGTGGCCCACCAAATCCAGACAGTAGAGAAAGCGTTTTTCAGGCAGACTGTCCTAGGATAGAGGACAAGCCAAGTTGCTTAATAGCTGCGTGACACTGGGCAAGATACTCAACTTCTGTGAACCTCCTGCTTATTTGTCAAATTGTGGTGATAATATCTACATCATGGCAGAGGGGAAAGGTGTTGCAAATTCAATGAGGTAATAAAATGCTCAGTCCATGGTCTGGAATGCTAATTAACAAATGGTGGTATAATTGCTCATATTTCCCCGATCTTTGGAGATTCAGACACAATTTTCCATATCCTCCAAATCTCTGTAAATTCCTGAGGCCTAGGCTCAAGTGGACAAACCTCTTGCTACCAGGCCCTCAGCTGCATGTGATTCACAGCACACCACGGGGGCCAGGATTCCTGCCCAGGGGATGGGTTACAACATTAGATGGTACCTTGTAGAACAGATGTCATGGTTCAGTACTCGTGTTTTGGAGTACTTTGACCCCCAAATTTGCTGCCTTATTCAGAAATCTTACTCAAATCTTCTGTAAGGCTAGATCGAGAATGTGAAATAGGAGGATTTAGCACCTGGTATGACATTTGAATGGGCTGGGATTTAGCTCAGTTGGTGGAGTGCCGCTTTGTAGTCTCTGAGGTCCTGAGTTAGATTCCCGGCACCACAAAAATGGGAGAAGGACGTGGCAACCCACTCCCGAGGCAATCCCGAAACAATCAGCCATTGAAAACCCTATAAGGGTCGCTATGAGTCGGATACCGACTAGACGGCACACAACAACAACAATGATGTTGAGTAGTCTGTGGGGACAAGTTACGGCCTGCATTCTTGCCCTGTGTTTATGCTTTCAGAATAAGAAGTTGGTTCCCCAACATCCACTGAAGGGAGTCAATGAGGATTTATTGTTAAGTACAATTGTGATCTCATGGATTTTAACAATTTGATGTGTTTTAAATTCACTCCTAGAGATTCTCAAAATTTTCTGTCCTTTCTCCCTCCCTCTTTTTTCTCTTCTCTCTCTCTCTTTCTTCTTTCTTTTTCTTTCTTGTCCTCTTCTCTTTTCTTTTTTTCTTTTAGAAAGCCACTCATTGGCTTCTCAATGTTTGATACACCCCAGTTGTTGATAATTTCCTTGCTGTCTGGTATGATAAATGTTCTAGGTGTATCTTGTACATTTTTTTGTCCTGGACCTAGAGTCAACAATTTCTCCAAGAAGACTTGGTTCATTTAAAATGCCACTTTTCAGTGATATTTAAAAAATCACATACTGGCTTAAAGCTGCCCGTGGTTGGTCATCCTTTCTTGCCTTTTTTAGTGGATGGTATTAAAAATAAGAGCAAATACATCACCAGTTCATGATGATATTTTGAATGTGAATTTAGTATTTCAAGCTTTTTAAAAACACTTTTTATTTTTTAGTTTGGATTATTAAATTATTAACTTTATTGTTAGGTGCTATTGAGTCAGGTCAGACACAACAACCCTATGTACAACAGGACAAAACACTCTCCAACACTGTGCCACACCTGGCACTGTGTCAGTGCTTCTGTTATTCACGGGGTTTTCAAATATGAATTGTTTTGGGAGGGGATTGCCAGGTACTTCTCCCAAAAATTATTAACTAGCATACAACATAATGGGCTTCACAATATTTTTTTCATATAATTGTGTACTTTGCTCTTATTCACCCCCTCTTCATCTGCCCTAGTTTCTCCCTCTCCCTCCCACTTTCCTCCCCTGCCATAGTTCACCTTTTACTCTGAAGTCTTATACATACCTCCCCCCGCCCCCCGCCAATCTAGCTTTCATATACGAGAGAAAATGTGATATTTGTCTTTCTGAGTCTGGCTCACTTTGCTTAATATGATCTCCAGTTCCATCCATTTTCCTACAAATGACATAATTTCATTCTTCTTTATGACTGAATAAAATTCCATAATGTATATATACTATGTTTTCTTTATCCATGTGTCTGTTGATGGACATTTAGGCTGATTTCACTTTGTGGCTATTGTAAACTCTGCCCCAAGGAACATGGAAGTGCAGGTATCTTTGTGGTGTCATGACTTAAATTCCTTTGGGTGTATACCCAGGAGTGGTATAGCTGGGTCATATGCTAGTTCTGGTTTTAGTTTTATGAGAAACTTCCATACTAATTTCCATAGTGGCTGTGCTAATTTACATTCTTACCAGCAGTATAAGAGTTCCTTTCTTCCCACATCCTTGTTAAAATTTGTTGGTTTTTTTGTTTTGGGGATGCTCGCCATTTTGACTAGGATAAGATGGAATCTTAATGTAGTTTTGGTTTGCATTTCCCTGATGGCTAAGGATGTTGAACATTTTTCATGTATTTATTGACCACATTTGAGAGTTGTTCATTTGCTCACTTATTAATTGGATTGTTTGCTTTTTGGTGTTTAATTTTTTTGAGTTCTTTATATATTCTAGATATTAATCCCCCGTCAGATGTATAGTTGGCAAAGATTTTCTCCCATTCTGTGGGCTCTTTATGCTATTGTTTCCTTTTTGATGTAAGAGCTCTTTAATTTCATGCAAACCCATCTGTCAATTCTTGCTACAATTTCCTGGGCTACTGGAGTCCTTTTAAGGAAGTTCTTGCTCAGTCTATATTTTGATGTGCTTTCCCTAGGTTTTCATCTGGTATTTACAATGTTTCAGTTTTCCATTAAGATCGTGGATCCAATGTTCAATTGATTTTTGTACAGGGTGAGAGATAGGGACCTAGTTTAATTCTTCTACATGTAGATATCCAGTTTTCCCAGTACAATTTGTTGAAAGGGTTGTCTTCTACAATGTATGCTTTTTTTCATCTTTGTCACAAATCAGGTGGCTATTGTTGTGTGGGTTTCTCAGTCCTCCAGTCTGTTCATTGGTCTACCTGTTTGTTTTTATGCCAGTACCATGCTGTTTTTGTTAGTATGGCTCTGTATTATAATTTGATGTCATGGATTGTGATGACTCTTGCATTGCTCTTTCTGCTCAGGATTGCTTTGGCTATTGAGGATCTTTTTGTGCTTTCATATGAATTTTAGAATTTTTTTTCTGTTTCTGTGAAGAATGTCATTGGTATTTTGATGGGGATTGCATTGAATTTATAGATTGCTTTTAGAAGTATGGCCATTTTACAGTATTAATTCTGCTGATCTGTCAGCAAGGGAGGTCCTTCTATCTTCTAGTGTCTTCTTCAGTTTCTTCAGTGTTTTGAAGTTTTTATTATAGAGGTCTTTCACCTTCTTGGTTAAGTTTATTCCTATGTATTTTTTAATTTCTTTTGAGGCTGTTGTAAATGGGATTGTTTTCTTGATTTCATTATTAGTATATAGAAATGCTATTGAGTTTTGAATGTTGAATGTGTATCCTGGTGCTTTGCTGAAAGTATTTATCAGATGTAAGTGTTTTCTGGTGGAATCTTTAGAATCTTTTAGGAATAAGATCATATCATCTCCAGACAGGGATAATTTGACTTTTTTCCCCTTATTCATAGCCCTTTTATTTCTTTGTTTTTATTTTATTGCTCTGACTAAGACTTCAATCACTATATTGCATAAGAGTGGAGAGAGTGGACACTCTTATCTTGTTCCTTGTTTAGAGGAAATGCTTTTAGTTTTTCCTCGTTTAGTATAATGTTATTTATAGGTTTGTCATATATACCCTTGATTATGTTGAGATAATATTCTTTCTATTTCTTGTTTCTTCAGGGATTTTATCATGAAGGGATGTTGAACTTGTCAAGGGCCTTTTCTTAAAGGCTTTTTAATTTACCTTCTTTGATACTATGTTGTTGTCAGGTGCCTGTGACTCAGGTCCAATTCATCATGACCTTCATGGGGTTTTCAACGGCTGATTGCTTTTGGGATTGCTTTCCAAGTGGATAGCCACATCCTTCTCCCTATTTTTTGCTGTGCTGGGGATTGAACTTGGGTCCTCAGAGAGTGCAGAGCAGCACCCTACCAAATGAGTTAAACCTCAGCCCCATTGATGTTATATATATTCATATGTATATAATTTCAGTACTTGGGAGCTGAATCCAAGGCCTTGAGTATACTTTGTAAGTGCTGTACCACTGGGCTGCACCCTTAGCCCACTTTTTATTTTTTATCTTGAGGCAGGGTCTTACTAAGTTATGTAGGCTACCTCTGGCCTCCAGCCTGTGATCCTCTTGTCTTTGCCTCCTGAGCTGCTGGGATTACAGGCATGAGCCATGGCACCTTGTGATTTTATATTTGTATATCTTCTCTTTTTACCTAAAATCTTGGTTTCAAACAGTAGCAGCATAATTATTTGTCTTGCTGTACATGTTCCAGAATAATATTGGTTTCATTGGTAGCAGTATGATTTCTGAAAAGAGTGTATGGTTTTTAAAGTTATTTTTTTTATCCTTAGGGTCTATCTCAGTAGAGATAGTCAAATAACTGCTTTAAAATTACTTAGATTAATTCTGCATTTATTATATTGATATATTGTGAAGTTCATTTGTTTTGCTTTCAATTTTTAGGAACTGCTTTCTTTTTATTTTGATTTAACATTTTATAATTATGTAAATAATTGCCATTTTTCCAATGTCAGATCTATATATTAAAGTACATTTAGAGAAAATACAACCTCTGTTCTTATATCTCCACTTGATTCCTCTATGGTGACCAAAGTGGTTTGTCTTTCTGTATTCTAAATTATAAGCAAATGTATTCATATATGTTTGTTTAGGCACATAATTTTACAAATACACATATAGATACTATATACTATATTTATATATTGTATACACTTTGTATATTCCACTTCTTCTTGTTGTTAGGTGCTGTTGACTCTGATTCATAAGGACCATCATAGGGTTTTCAATGGCCAATTGTTTTGAAATTGCTTCAGGAGAGGACTGCCAATCCTTCTCCCATTTTTATGGTCCTGGGGATCAAATCCGGGTCCTCAGAAAGTGCAGAGTTGGATTCTACCAACTGAGTTAAACCCTAGCAAGTGTTTGTTGTTAGGTTCCATTGAGTCGTGTCCAACTCATAGCAACCCTCATAGAGTTTCAGTGGCTGATTGCTTTTAGCATTGCTTTGGGAGTGGAATGCTACATCCTTCTCCTGTTTCTGTGGTGCTGGGGATCGAACCCGCATCCTCAGAGAGTACAGAGCATGTGCTCTACGAACTGAGCTAAACCCTAACCCAGGATGCCATATCTTAGATACTGATAAATCATAGTACACTATACTTTTTATTGCGGGAGATTGAACCTAGAATATCACATATGCAAAGCACATGTTCTCCCACTGAGCTATACCCTCAGCTCATATAATTTTTTTAACCATGTGTTTTTCACTTAATGGTATATCCTAGAGATTGCTTCATAATATATAGAAATCATCCTCATGTATTTTGTTTTTAAATATTTTAAAACTTTAATTGACACATAATACACATAGATATTGGGGTGCAGTGTGATATTTCAATAGATATATACAATGTGTTGTTGTTGTTGTTGTTAGGTGCCGTCGAGTCGAGTCTGACTCATAGCGACCCTGTGTACAGCAGATCGAAACACTTGCCGATTCTGTGCCAGGCAAACAATCTTATTTATGTTTAAGCCCATTGTTGCAGACACTGTGTCAATCCATCTGGTGGAGGGTTTTCCTCTTTTGCGTTGACCTGCCACTCTTCCAAACATGATGTCCTTCTCTAGGGATTGTTCTCTCCTGACTACATGTCCAAAATATGTAAGTCGCAGTTTGGCCATTTTTGCTTCCAAGGAGCACTCTGGTTGTACTTCTTCTAGGACAGATCTGTTGGTTCTTTTGGCAGTCCATGGTATATTCAACAGACGTCTCCAGCACCACAATTCAAAAGCATCAATTCTTTTTCTGTCTCTCTTGTTCAATGTCCAGCTTTCACAACCATATGATGCCACTG
>VMDO01005172.1:0-61655 GCA_007922755.1 Pedetes capensis
CAAAAAGTTAAAAAAAAAAAAAAGGGCTGGGGGTGCAGCTCAGTGGTCCAGCACTTGCACAGCATGCAAGCGTGAGGCCCTGGGTTCAACCCCCAGTACCGCCAAAAAAAAAAAAAAAAAAAAAGTGAAAAATGGGCTAGGGTGCAGTTCAGTGGTGGGGCACCTGTCTGGAATGCATGAGGCCCTGGGTTCAACACACCCTACTAGTGCAAAAAAATAAAAAATAAAAGAGAGAGAGAAAAAATTTGCCTTGAATGCCCTCACCAGAAGTTATCTCAAGCATAAGTAGGGAGTAAACAAGAAGAATTTGACGTAACATCTAGGATGTAGTGGGCACATGCTGGGAGAGTAGTCAGAGAAAGTCAGGGGAAGACACCCATGCAGTAGGTGTGGCCCTAGTCAGCCCAGACTTTAGAGGAAATACAGTGGACCCCAGGAGGGAGATTTTCAAGAAAAAGAAGGCTAGAGAGAATTATAGCACTCTGGGGGAGGTAGGAAGGGAAAGGAGATCAATTTTACTTAATATGCTACCAGAAAAAAAATATAGCTAGAAACTCCAAGTCAAAACCAAATCTAAGGAATAAATCTAATTATAATCCACAACATCATTTGGCTTTTTTCAACATTTATAAAGTTACAATAGTATAAAAACTATTTATTGATAGTATAATAAAATATGACTGAATAGTAGGAGAATAAAGGATGGAAGATGGTATAAGACAGTTAAATTCTTCTTGGTTACAACAGAAATAAACATGTAAAATCTAAAATGTATAAGTCACAGAAGTCCTTGTAAGCACCTGCATTAGAGAAATGGAGGTAACCAGAAGTGAAATAACGGAAGGAGTGGAAAGGGATCCCCTGGAGCAGGCAGGCTCAGGAATGGGGATGGGATGCCACGAGGCACTTTGTTTTTCACTCTAAGCCATAGTATGTTGTTTGGCTATGAAGTATGTGTATGTATTGCTTTGATAAAATTAAACATACATTTAAAAAGAAAGATTTTTGGTTCAGAAAGAGTATTTTCCTAAATGGACTTATGGTAAAAACTAATGAAGCTTTCGGGTGCCTTCCTTCCTCCACCTGAGGGCTGAAATTTGTTCTAAGTGAGAGGAGCCAGAGTGCAAATGGTATTTATGATAACTAGTCACAAGAGCTCTCAGAGAAAGGGATCAGTTCTCCAAGTCTACATTTTTTTTGTTGTGATTTGTTTTCTGATTCTGAATAGCTATTTTTAACATCATCATCATCATCATCATCATCATCATCATTATTACTATTATTATTTTTGTGGTACTGGGGGTTGAGCCCAGGGCCTCGCGCTTGCATGGTCCGCAAGTGCTGGACCACTGAGCTGCACCCTCAGCTCATTTTTTACTTTTTGAGATAGGATCTTGCTAAGTTATGCAACTGCCATCCTTCTGCCTCCACCTCCCAAGCCACTGGGATTATAGGCATTTGCCACCGCGCCTGGCTCTTAACATTATTTTTTACCCTTTTTTTTCCCCTTGGTGCTGGGGATTATATACTCTTCTTCTTAAATTGTTGTTGTTAGGTGCTGTTGAGTTGGTGTCTGATTCATAGTGACCCTACATACAAATGAAACAGTATTGTTAGTGCTTCTCCGCTATTCATAGGGTTTTCAATGGCTGACTATATTTTGGGAGTGGGTTGCTGGGTCCGTCTCCTGGGCCTACGGCACCTGTGTTCCCAGGTGGTCTCCCATCCAACCATTAACCAGGTTCAACCCTGGTTAGCTTCTGAGATTTGATGGGATTGGAAGCCACAGTGGAGGCTTTTTCTTAAATAGTGTCTCTTAAATTGGTTAAGTTTTTGGTCTTACAAAACCTAGCAAATCCCTAAATGTTATTCCAAAGTGGTTGATTCACAATATTCATCCCTTTTAATCCTTGTTCTGGTGGGAGAGTGAGGACAGTTTTTTTTTTTTTCCAGAAAAATAAATTGTTTTTTCAGTGCTAGAGATATAATCAGGGCCTTTTTCATACTAGTCCAGTAATTTGCTTTTGTCTTTCTCTTTTCTTTTTTGTTTCTCTCTCTCTTTCTCCTTCTTTTTTTATTGTTTGTTTGGAGACATGGTCTATATAGCCCAGGAGGCTGTCCTTGTTGAACTTTCAATCCTGCCTCAACCTCCTCAATGCTGGGATTATAGATGTGCACCACCACACCTGGCTTGGTTCAGTAATTCTTCTTATAATAATAGTGAAAATAAAAATAATAAAAATTGAAATTAAAATTAAACAACTGTAGGAATGAATCTTCTGTTTGCCTCACCTGGAACTGATGGAGACTATAAGCCCTTTGAGGGTAGGAAGCTGTCTTCCTACACAGAGGTTGTGTGTTCTACAGTCCAGGTACATAATTGTTGTTAGGTGCCGTCAAGTCATGTCTCCTTGGGTTTTCAATGGCTGATTGTTTCAGGATTGCCTTGGGAGTGGATTGCCATGTCCTTTTCCCATTTTTTGCGGTGCTGGGACTCGAACTCGGGACCTCAGAGACTGAAGAGCAGTGCTCTACCAACTGAGCTAAATCCTGGCCCCAGGTACAAGGGTAGTACTAGTTTAATAAACATTTGTTGAAGGAACAGACAAATCTAATATTAGGTGTTAGTCTTTCTTCTGCTCCATCTCTTTGAGACTGTTTTTATTGATAAGGCACAAAACTTCGGGAATAGGAGAGAGGTTGTAGAGCCGGATAAGGTTGATTTTTTCAGTTCTTGGGTTTCATTCACACTTTGGCTTTACAGAGTAGATGGTTTTCTTGAATTATATTTTTATATATGTTTATATTATATTATATATTATATATATACATATATATGTATATGGGCTGGGATTTAGCTCAGTTGATAGAGCGCTGCTCTGCAGTCTCTGAGGTCCTGAATTCGATTCCCAGCACCGCAAAATGGGAGAAGGACGTGGCAACCCACTCCCAAGGCAATCCCAAAACAGTCAGCCATTGAAAACCCTATCAGGGTCGCTATGAGTCGGACTCCACTCGACGGCACCTAACAACAACAATATATGTATATACATAGGAAACACAGTCTTGCTATGCAGCTCAGGCTGACCTCGATTTTCCTGATTTTCCTGTCTCTACTTTGCCTGCAGCTGTAGCCCATCACATCTCAGAAGCTAAGCAGGGTTGGGCCTGGTTAGTACTTGGATGGGAGACCTCCTGCAGGTGCTGTAGGCTTGGGAGAAGGACCTGGCAACCCACTCCCAAAAATCAATCTGCCATTGAAAACCCTATGAACAGCAGAGAAGCACTGTCAGTGTTTCTCCTGTCGTTTGTAGGGTCGCTATGAGTCTGATACCGACTCGGTGGAACCTAACAACTTCCCGAGTGCTGGGATTACAGGTGTGCATTTCTGTACTCGGCTGCGTATCAGATTTTGCAAATCTCAACTCACAGTACTCACGGAGAGTATTATTGATGATTTGTTTAGGCGCCTTGTACTACGAGATTTTGGTTATTTCAAAATCATCCCGTGCATTCCTTATGAATGTGAATTACCAGCATGGGATTGGAAGCCACAGTGCAGGCTTTTTCTTAAATAGTGTCTCTTAAATTGGTTAAGTTTTTGGTCTTACAAACCTTACAAACCTAGCAAATCCCTAAATGTTGTTATTCCCATGGTGGTTGCCTAAAACGGGCACACCAGTGCTGCATTCAGCTCTGTAACAATGACTAACTCGCACATCCTGCGTGTCCGCTCACACGGCTGCCGAAGCGCTCTGCAACAACGACACAACCACCGCTGCCGGCCCCTTCGCTGTCAAGCCACCTGCTTCAACCCGGAGGCGGCGACCTGACCTCCGCGACCTCTTTGTCATGGCGTCCGCGGGGCGTCCACCCGCCGGGGCTTCCGCAGACGGCCGGGCGTGGACCTTCCCAAGATGGCGGAGGCCAGGGCCCCGGCGCGCGGGGGCGGGGCTCCGCGGCCGGAGGCGGGGCAAGGGCGGCCGAGGGGCCGGGCCAGCGGGCGGGCAGCCTCTTCAGTCGGCAGGACCAGCGCGCTTGCGCACAGAGGCCCTGCGCGCCGTGAGGCAGCGGCGGGGGCAGGCGCCGGTGGGGCCGGCTGGCGGGGTGAAGCAGGGAGGCGAGCGAGCGAGCCGAGTCCCAGTGCGCGCCGCGGCGGCCGCCGTGCCCTCCCCTTCCGGGCGTGAGGCGCTGTGAGGAGAGCCGAGCCGAGCCGCGCCGCGCCGGCAGCCAGGCGCCCGCTCCCGCCGCCCCAGCCCGGCCTCCCTCGGCTCCGGCGCTCCGGCCGCGGGGCCCCGGGAACCTCGGCACCGCCGGCCCCGGCCGCCCCCGAGCCTGTCCGCGGCCCCTCGGAAGCCCCGGCGCCGGCCCGGGCCGTCGGCGGCGAGGATGACGGAGCTGCAGTCGGCGCTGCTCCTGCGAAGACAGCTGGCAGGTGAGCGGCGGGGCGCCGGGCCTGCGGGGCCGGGGGCGCCGGGGGCGGGGACGCGGCCCGGGGTCGCAGGGCGCCCCTCCCCCTCCCTCCCCCACGGCGGGCCGGGGCGTTGCGGGGGAGGGGCGTGGGCCCCGCGGCGCGCGGCCCCCTCGGAGGGGCGGGGCGCGGCCAGGTGCGGCGGCGGCGGCGGCGGCGGCGGCGGCGGCCGGGACCCGCGAGCCGCGACCCCCGCCCGGGTGTCGGCGCCGCCGGCGGGGCCGGGCGGCGAGCGCGGCGCGCGAAACTTCTCCGCGGCCCGACAACAAAAGCGGCGGCCTGGGCGCGGCGGCCCGGGGCCCGGCGGGTCGCGCCGCCGCCTCGCCTGCCTCCGCCTGGCACGGGCTCCGGGGGGGCAGGGCGGCCGCGCGCGGGCCGGCGCGGGCTTTGTGCTGCTCCGGCCCGGGACGCCCGGGGCTGCGGCGGCCGCTGCGGGGCTCGGGGCGGCGGCCCCGTCCGGCCCCTCCCCTCCCCCACCCCACCCCGAGGATCCCGCGCCCCCTCCCCCCGCCCCGGCCTCCGGCCGTTTGCGGCTTCCAGGTTGACTTTTTAGGGGGTTGGCTCCTGCCCCGCCAGGACGGGCGAGGGAGCATGCGCGCCGGCGGCGGACGTGTGCGGGCTGGGGGGGGGCGGGCTGGCGGCTTCACAATGCCGCCCCACGTGCTGCCAGATTTAAAGAGAAATGAACCAGCGTGGCCCCTGCGGCCCGCGTGTGTCAGGATCCGCGCAGGCCGGGCCCCCTCCCCGCCCTCCCCGCAGCCGGAAGCACCCGACAGAAACCAAAGACGGAGTGGAGGAGTCTGTGACATAGGTGGAAGTGTCTGTTAAATCACCTTCAGGGCTTCTTAAGGGAAAGCTGTCAGGGGCTGTTGGAGATTGTATAATTAGGGTTATTATTAGGCCGTGAGCAAGCGAGGCTGGCCGAGTTTTAGAGTTCTAGATGGTCAGGGGTGACGAGATGAGTGAAGTTCTAGTGATACTCTGTCAGGAATAACTTGTTCCAAAAGCGATGAGAAGAATAACAACTTTTTTGCGTCTTGTATTTGGAGACACCCGTTTTCTTAGTCCTTTTTTTCCTGTTTTTTTTTTTTTTTTTTTTGAGGAAAGGATTAGGATTGTCTTCTGTCTCCCTAAGAATTCTTTAGTCAGAATACGTTTTTATATGGTGAACTATTAAAGAGACTTGAAGTACCAAGTATTAAAACACTGGTCTATTATGTAATGGAAAAGATATGAATTTTAGAAGGTATGAAAAGTTACAGTTACTAACAAACTAAAGTATGACTAATAACAGCAGTAGCAGTTATGTCAAAACTTCCCTACTCATTTGTGAACCAACTCTAGATTTTAACGAAGACTTCGTTCAGTTTTCTGAGCTTATTTACTTTGTCAGTATTCCAAATATTGATAAAACGCTTCTTGAGACTTTTTACTAGTGATTGGTTTTCTGATAGGGCACACTGAAATCTACCTTAAGACAGAGTGATTTATTTAGTATTTTTTCAAGCTTCATTATAAAGTTTTTCTGCTAATCTTTTTTTTTTCCGTGTTCAGAGACAATAGTACTATTCTTAGTATTAAATTTTTGAAGGATTTTAATTAACATGCTCAAAATGTATGGAACAGAAGGCTGAGGCAGTTTATTAACTGAAATGTAAACATCAAGTTTATTTGGAAAGGCATGATAACTACTTAAAAGCGTTGTTTTTACTTTAGTAGCATATTGTTTGAGCTTTGTTCTTCACGTATTACTGGAAAACAGAAACGAATGGTAACATGTAGTCTGTTGAAATCATTTAGAGTGAACTATTAAAAAGTTTGATAGTAGCCAGGCGCGCTCCTGTAATCCCAGCGGCTCGGGAGGCGGAGGCAGGAGGATCGCAAGTTCGAGACCAGAGGCAGTCTGCGTAATTTAGCGAGACCCTGTCTCAAAAAAAAAAAAGTAAAACAATGGGCTGGAGGCGGCAGCTCAGTGGTCTAGCACTTGCACAGCATGCAAGTCAGAGACCATGGGTTCAACCCCCAGTACCGCGCAAAACAAAACAGTTTGATAGTATGGTAAATGCTTTAAAAATTTTGCACTGTGTTGAATTGAGTAGATAACACAAACCTGTAGGCCATTCTAACTCCTAGAATTCCAGAAACTTCACAACAATGACTACCTTTATTGAACTAGTAGCTAGTGGAAGGGATTTCAATTCATTACCTGAGAGAATTTATCGAGTGTGTTATGTTGGTTGCAGTAATGAAGAACGTTGTTATTTTCAGAGTTGAGCAAAATGGTCCCTTGAGTTGCAGTTCTCAGCTCTGGTACAGTGACATTTGGGCTGATTATTGTCGAGGCCTGTACTGTGCATTATGGATTGTTTGGCAGCATTCTTGCCCTCTATCCAGTGGATGCCAATAGTATATCCCCTCAGTTGTGACAACCAAAAAGGTCTCTACTTTCACATGTCCCTGAGAGACAGAATCATTCCAGGTTGAAAACCACTAGGTGAAGGTGTGTTAGTGAAGACCATTATGAAGTCAGGTAACTTGTGCAGTTCTTTGTATTATCATTAGGTTGTGACTTATCATTTGGTAACTCAGTAGTGGCAGTTCACTTTCTGCAGTGCATTACGTTAAATGCTAAGAAATCCCTTGGTATAAGAGATCAACTAAAAAATATCTTTTGGAAAGCTATTATAAAGACCCCTGCTGGGTGGCTCATGCCTGTAATCCTAGGGTCTCTGGGGGTGGAGGCAGGAGGATTGCAGGTTCAAGGCCAGAGGCAGCCTGTGTAAGTTAGTAAGATCTTGTCTGGGGATAAAAAATGGTCTGGGGGTGTGGCCCAGTGGCAGACCACTTGCAAAGTATGTGCTAGGCCCTGGGTTCAACCCTTAAGTACTAACAAAAAAAAAAAAAAAAAAGGAAAAAAAGAAAGAAAGAAAAAAAGAAAGATAGGCACTGTGGGTTAACATCACCAACAATCTCGTGTGTCTTTCCTGAGAGATTTTTCATTTTGTCCTTTTTTTTTTTTTAATGTAGCTCAGACTGGCCTTTAAACTCTTGGTTTTCCTGCTGTGGCCTCCACAGTGTCGGCATTAGAGACCTGTGCCCCCACACCCAGCTCCAGAGAGGTTCTTGCATGCATTTATATGGGCTGTTTACAGAGGACTGACCTATATTCGGCACTGTGCTAAGTACTTTACATATATTATTTAATCCTGCTAAAAGGAAATAGTGGCTGAGAGAGGTTAAATAACTTAAGGTCATGCAGGTGCTCCTAATGGTGTTGCTAGAACCAGGCCCTTATTATAGAGATTTTGTTGTTTTCAACTGGTAAATTGCTCCTTAGGGAGCAGTAATTGATAGGATTATGAATAGGGTTTAAAAATTTTTAATATAAAACAAATTTATCGTGTTGATTTTTGTTAAATATTGATTTTCATTTTAATAAAATACATTGTAGAAAATAACACACATTAAGATCTTAAGTGAATCAGGTGTGCTGGTGCTGGCTTGTGACCCCAGCACCCTGGAGGGATGCTGAGGCAGAGGATGCTTTATCTGAGGCCAGCCTGGGCTACATAGCAAGACCCTGACTCAGAATGTCTAAAAAACCAAAAACGAAGCTGGACACGGTGGCTCATGCCTGTAATCCCAGCGACTTGAGAGAATTGTGAGTTTGAGGTCAAAGGCAGCCTGTGTAACTTAGTTGAGACCCTGATATGAAATAAGAAAATGAAAAATGGGCAGGGAGTACAGCTCAGTGAGTGGTAGAGCACTTGCAAAATATGTGCAAGGCCCTGAGTTCAGCCTCCAAGTACTGCAGAACAAAAAACAAACACTAAAATCAACCGATATTTTAGCTCTTGTCAATTTAAGGGCAACATTTTGAAGAATTGAGGAAAATAAATGTTTTTGAATTTAACGTTATAAACTGAAAGTACCACTTAGCTTTTTGGTGTTGATAATTAACTAAAAAAATTTGAGACTAATTGGACTCATTTCTTACTCTGACCTTACTTAATTTTATTATATGATAAGTGTTTTTTAAGGAATGAGTTTGTTTTGATCACTTAAAGGGTTTTTTTTTTTTTGCCTGCAGCCATACCACTGTGGTGTCCTATCCTGACATGAAGCTAAGCAGGGTCGGGCCTGGTTAGTACTTGGATGGGAGATCATCTGGGAACACCAGGTGCTGTAGGCTTGGGAGAAGGACCCTGCAACCCACTTCCAAAAAGCAATCAGCCATTGAAAACCTTATGAATAGCAGAGAAGCACTGACAGTGCGTTTTGTCTGTCGTACATATAGGGTGGGTATGAGTTGAACACTGACTGGACGGCACCTAACAACAAAAACAGGTGTTTTAGATTTTCATTACTTGTGTTTTCTTTTCTTTTTTTTTTTTTATGTGCATAGTTTATATGTCTTGATAGGGCGCAGTAATCCAGAGGTTTTGTTGTTTTTGCCTTTTGTGGTGCTGGGGATTGCACCCAGGGCCTCATGAATGCTTAGGCAAGACCAGTGAACTACACTCCCAGCCCAAGAATCTAGTTTTTAAAGTGGCTCTGGGATAATTGTGAAGCTGGTGGTTTGAGCCACACCACAAGGTACCCTAAGCTGTTTGTCCCCCTGGAGGACCACCTACAGGTATCTATTTCCTGGTTTTGTGATAGGCTGTTCCATCAGCAGCCCAAGTATTCCTTGTTATTAGGTGCTTTTGATTCAGATCCGAGTACAACAGAAGGAAATACGACCCAACACTGCCATGCACGTGATCTTTTTATGTTTGAGCCCACTGTTGCAGACACTGTTTGTTCTCATTTTGAGTCATGCCACATCAACAGAAGGAGGTCCCAGGGGCTTTACTTCATTCTCTTTTATTCAATTCATTAAGGTTGACTCTACTTTGAGGAGACAGTTCTTCCCTAGTTGTTCTCCTGAAAGGCTTCCAGCCTGGGGTGGTCATTTTCTGGCCCTATATTTGACATTGCTTCTCTGCTATTCCTAGGGTTTTCAATTGCTAATTGTTTCCAGAGTGGGCTGCTGGGTCCTTCTCCCTGGTCTGTCTTAGTCTGGAAGCTCAGCTGAAACCTGTCCACCATGGGTGGCCCTGCTGGTATCTGAAATACCGGTGGCATAGCTGTCAGCATCACAGCAACACACAAGCCCCCCAGCACAAGCTGACAGGCATATGAGGTCAGTGTTCATAGGCCATTCAAAAAAGCCGAGCGTGGTGGTGCACACCTGTAAGTAATCCCAGCACTCCAGCCTGGGATATATAGTAAGACTGTCTCAAACAAAACCCCCCAAAGCAATAGTACTCTTCAGAGGAGAGATTAGAAAGGTTTAATAATCCTTATTTGCCTTTCTAAAACACACTGGCTTTCTGAGAGTCCCAATAGTAATCTCAAACAGGCGAAAATAGAATAATGATTAATACATAGAAGATTTTGGGTGATGAACATAATACTAAGAGTTGTTGAAGCTGGAGGTGTAGCTCTGTGCATTTGATCCCCAGCACTGCAGAAATCAAAAACCAAAAAGTTTTTAACCCATATATTCAGAAATAGGAGAAAAGTCTTACAAGTAAATTTATATTACATCACGCTAATTGTTTAACAGAGTTTAGGAATTTTTATACTCAGAAATCATTACATTATTACAAAAGTAATGCAGCTGCTGCACATTATACTGAACACACTGTCGCAATAAAAGCATTAATGAAACAAACATTTTGGTTAGGGAAGGGTATTGTATGATTACAGTCCCTATAGGTGAGGGAACATAAAAGAACTATTCATCTGGTGAGTTGTTAGAGTCTAAAAAAGCCTTAACTTTTAGTAAATAAGTGAATTTTTTTTTAACATTAAGGAGATGTGACTTTCAAGCAGTACTTTGTTACTCAGTGAATACTTTTGATAATATAATGGTATTTAGTTTTCAGTAAATATGTATTGATTTTCTATAAGTAAAGCAGTTAAGAATGGAACATACTTTCTACATTAATCTTTGTAGTAGGTGACCTCTCTAAATCTAAAATGCTGCTGAACTTAATGGACTAAACTGGCTTGTAGTTATTTATCAGCATATAAGTGTAATTCATATTTACTATAAAATAATACCAAAGTATTTAATTTTATTGTATAGGTTACTTAACTAAATGCACATCATAGCTTGTGATATTTCCACCTACTTGTGATATCCAGTGTGAAAAAGCTGATAATCTAGTGTCTACTATTATATTACTTTCTTTTGTAGGAGAGGATTTTTTATTTCCTCAGTACCGGGGGAGTTGAACCTAGGGCACTGTGCCACTGGGCTGCACCCCTAGCCCATTTTTTACTTACTTGACACAATGTCTCTCTAAGTTACACAGACTGCCTCTTGTCTCAAACTTGCCTTCCTCCTGCTTCTGCCTCCTGAGTCACTGGGGTTACAGGTATGTGCCACTGAGCCTGGCCCATTTTTTATTTTGAGACAGTGTCTTGCTAAGTTATACAGGCTGCCTCTGGCCTCGAACTCTCAATCCTCCTGCCTCTGCCTCCCAAGTCCCATGCATCCCCATACCAGCTGCAGGTGAAGTGTTTGATCCTTTCATTATTTGGTCTTGGGTACTCCAGTGCAAGTTATTTTGAGGGGACAGGGTTTGCCAACTTAGAGTGACCTGCGGTATGGGTGTGCTCTTACCTCAAACAAATAAGATAGTAGGTGTTCTTTTGTTTGAATGGGCTTAGTTCAATTTAGGATGAAGAATTTGGCATTTCTAAATTATTAAAGGGCTGGGATTTAGCTCAGTTGGTAGAGCGCTGAGCTGCAGTCTCTGAGGTCCCGAGTTCGATTCCCAGCACCGCAAAAACGGGAGAAGGATGTGGCAATCCACTCCCAAGGCAATCCCGAAACAGCTATTGAAAACCCTTATGAGGGTCGCTATGAGTCGGATACCGACTCGACGGCACCTAACAACAACAACAACAAATTATTAAAATGTTTTTGTTAGAATTTAGATTTTTGTTACAATCTAGATGACCTCTAAGGGTCCTTCTAACATCATCTTCCATTGGTTTGTAGGAAATAACTTTTCAGAGAAGTAAGTATGCGGTTAAGGAAATGATCTGGCAAGGAAAACATAGTGTAATTATGTATGGTTCGTATCATTTCAGGTATAGAAAAGTACAAACAAAAATTAAACATTTTCTAAATTTTTATAATACAAATTATTGATAGAAACAGGTGTGTGACTGAATAAAGAGTAAACTGCACTTCCATGACACAAGACAGTTAAATGTGAAAATACAGCATTTTAAACTTTTTCCTCTAATACAGCATAGGCTTATGTGAATAAATCAAATTTTTGTGTTTGTTCTATTGGTAGATTCTGGCCCTCACAGAAATTTTTTGGGAAAAATTATAATTTGTAACTGTTGCTTAGAGATGAGTACCTCTTTTTATGAAGTTATGTCCTAGAAAATTTGGGAAAAATTAGTTTTTGTAAGTGGTCATATTTTACCTTTTATTTCAACTTCATATCCATTTCTAGTAACTTAGAAAAACTGCTTTTTCTCTGCTTTTCTTAACTTTACATTTCTACTCTTCTAGAGGTTAAGGATATGGTAAAATATGAACAACAAAGAGCATATTTAAATTTCTACCTGACAGCTTTTTATTTTAATCTTATAAAACAAGATTGTTTTTAAATAGATTTAAAACATTTTTAAATGTCATTTATGTACAGAGATATTCTATATTTACTTGCTTTTGAATGTGCATGCACTTCAATTGCATTATCATTTTATTTTCCTTGTATAAGATGTACTTACTAGAGTTCCTATTTTAAGACAAAGTAGTGGTAGATGAAGAGTTTTTAGATATGACTGCCACCAAAAGCATGATCCATAAAAGGAGATACTGATAAGCTGGATAGAATTGAAACTAAAACCTTTTGCTGTATGAGAAACTGTTAGGAGGATAAAAAGACAAGCTACAAGCTGGAAGAACATATTTCAAGCATGTATCTGGCAAAAGATTGCATCTAGAATGTATTTAAAAGTCTCAACAGTAAAAAAAAATAGCCCATTTAAGAAAATGGGCAAAAGTCACAGACATTTCATTGAAGAGAACTCACAGATGGCAAATAAACAAGATGATGTTAAGCATCATTAGATGTTGTTGTTGTTAGGTGTTGTCGAGTTGAGTCTGACTCACAGTGACCCTACATACAGCGGGGATGAAGGACTTCCCAATTCTGTGCCAGGCACACGATCTTATTTATGTTTAAGCCATCGTTGGAGACACTGTCAATCCATCTGGTGGAGAGTTTTCCTTTTTTTCGTTGACCTGCCACTCTCCCAAACATGATGTCTTTCTCCAGGGATTGGTCCCTCCTGACTAACATGTCCAAAATACATAAGATGCAGTCTAGCCATCGTTTGCTTCCAAGGAACACTGGTTGCCCTTCTTCTAGGACAGATCTGTTGGTTCTTTTGTCAGTTCATGGTATATTCAATAATTGTCTCCAGCACCACAGTTCAGAAGCATCAATTCTTTTTCTGTCTCCCTTGTTCAATGTTCAGCTTTCACAACCATATGATGCGACTGAAAATACCATGGCACAAGTCAGGTGCATCTTTGTCTTCAATGTGACATCTTTGCTTTTCAGTACTCTAAAGAGATCTTTTGCCACAGTTTTTCCCAAAGCAGTGCATCTTTTGATTTCTTGACTGCTGCTTCCATGGGTGTTGATTGTAGAACCAAGTAAAGCAAAATCACGGACAACCTCAATCTTTTCTCCATTTATTTTGAGGTTGCATACTGATCCAGTTGTAAGGACTTTTGTTTTGTTGTTGTTTAGTTGCAACCCATACTGAAAGCTATGATCTTTGATCTTCATCAATAAATGTTTTAAATCCTCTTCACTTTAGCAAGCGGAGTTGTGTAATCTGCATAACGCAGGTTTTTAATGAGTCTTCGTCCAATCCTGATGTTGCATTCTTCCTCATAAAGTCCAGCTTCTCAGATTATTTGCTCAGCATATAAATTGAAGACATATGGTGAAAGTATGCAGCCCTGATGCACACCTTTCTCAACTTTAAAACAGGCAGTGTTTCCTTGTTCTGTTCGAACAACTGCCTTCCAATTCATGTACAGATTCCTCATGAGTACAATTAGGTGCTCTGGTATTCCCATTTTTTGAAGTGTTATCCATAATTTGTTATCCACACAGTCAAATGCCTTTGCATAGTTAGTAAAGCACATATAGACATGTTTCTGGTATTCTCTGCTTTCGGCTAATATTCACCTAATGTCAGCACTGATGTCCCTGGTTCCCCGCCCTCTCTGAATCTGGCTTGATTTTTTGGCAGTTCCCTATCTGTATACTGCTGCAGTCGCTTTTGAATGATCTTTAGTAAAATTTTGCTTGTGTGTGATATTAATGATATTGTTTGATAGTTTGCTCAGTTGGATCTCCTCTTTTGGGAATAGGCACAAATATGGATCTTTGCCAGTCAGTTGGCCAGGTAGCTCTTTTCCAAATCTGTTGGCATAAACATGTTAGCAGCTCCAGTGCTGCATCTGTTTGTTGAAACATCTCTATTGTTAGTCCATAAATTCCTGGGGCCTTGTGTTTTTCGACAGTTCTTTTAGGGCAGCTTCCACTTCGTCCTTCAACACCATTGGTTCCTGTTCATATGCAACCTCATGAAATGGTTGGTTATCCACCAATTCTTTTAGATATAATGACTCTTGTGTGTTCCTTCCATCTTCTTTTGATGTTTCTCGTGTTGTTTAATACTTTGCCCGTAGAATTTTTCACTATTGCCACCTGAGGCTTGGATTTTTTCTTCAATTCCTTAAGCTCGAGAGAAGCAGGGCATATTCTTCCCTTTAGGTTTTCTGTCTCCAGCTCTTTGCACCTGTCATTAAAATATTTGATTTTGTCGTCTTGAGCTGCCTTTTGAAATCTTCTGTTTAGTTCCTTAACTTCATCATGTCTTCCTTTTACTTTAGCTGCTCGATGTTCAAGGGCAAGTTCCAGAGTCTCTTTTGACATGTAATTTGGTCTTTTTGTTCTTTTTAATAACCTTTTGCTTTCTTCATGAATGATGTCTTTGATGGCATGCCACAACTCGTCTGGTCTCCTGTCATTTGTGTTTAATGCTTTAAGCCAGTTCTTGACGTGTTCTCTGAACTCAGGTGGGATATACTCAAGGTCTTACCTTGGCTCTTGTACACTTGTTCTAATTTTCTTCAGTTTCAGTTTGAACTTGCATATGATAAGTTGATGGTCTGATCCACAATCAGCACCTGGTCTTGTTCTGACATTTGATATGGAACTTTTCCATTGTCTCTTTCCACAAATGTAGTCAATTTTGTTCCTGTATGTTCCATCTGGTGAAGTCCATGTGTATAGTTGCGATTTATGTTGGTGAAAAAAATGTATTTGCAATGAAAAAGTCATTGGTCTGACACAATTCTGTCACGTGATGTCCAGCATCATTTCTGTCACCAAGGCCATATTTTCCAACTACTGAGCATTCTTTGTTTCCAACTTTTGCTTTCTAGTCACCAGTAATTTTCATTATGTCCTGATTGCATGTTGGATCTATTTCAGATTGCAGAAGCTGTTGGAAATTTTCTGTCTTCATTTGTGGCCTTAGTGGTGGGTGCATAACTTTCAGTAATAGTCTTATTAACTGGCCTTTCTTGTAGGTGTATGGATATTATTCTATCACTGACAGCATTGTACTTCAGGACAGATCTTGAGATGTCTTTATTGATGATGAATGCAACCCCATTTCTTTTTAGTTTGTCATTCCCAGCATAGTATACCATATGATTATCTGACTCAAAATGGCCCATGCCAGTCCATTTTAGCTCACTGATGCCTAGAATGTCAATGTTTATGTGTTCAATTTCTCTTTTAATGATTTCTAATTTTCCTAGATTCATACTATGTACATTCCATGTTCCAATTATTAATGGATGTTTACAGTTGTTTCTCCTTATTTTCAGTCATGCCACATCAGCAAATGGAGGTCCCTGGGGCTTTTCTCCATTTCTGTCATCAAGCTAGACTCTGCTCTGAGGAGGCAACTCTTCCCCAGTAGTCTTTTGAGTGCCTTCCACCCTGGGGCGTTCATTTTCCGGCACTATATCTGATAGTAGGGCTGGGATTTAGCTCAGTTGGTAGAGTGCTGCTCTGCAGTCTCTGCGGTCCTGGGTTCAATTACCAGCACCGCAAAAATGGGAGAAGGTTGTAGCAGTCCACTCCTGAGGCAATCCCAAAACAATCAGCTGTTGAAAACCCTATGACAGATGCTGTGAGTTGGAAACGAATTGCCGGACACCTGGCACCTAACAATAACAACATATCTTGACAGTATTTCTTTGCTATTCATAGGGTTTTCAATGGCTAGTTGTTTTGAGAGTGTTACTCCAGGTCCTACTCCCTAGTCTGTCTTAGTCTGGAAGCTCAGCTGAAACCTGTCCACCATGGGTGGACTCTGCTGGTATCTGAGATACTGGTGGGATAGCTTTCAGCCTCATTGTAACACGCAAGCCCCTACAGTGCGGCAAACTGACAAACGTGAGGGTCATTAGACGTTGTTAGGTGCCGTCGAGTCGGTATTCGACTCATAGCGACCCTATGTACAACAGGGGAAACACTATTGTCAGTGCTTATCTACTGTTCATAGAGTTTTCAATGGAGGATTGATTTTTGGGAGTGGGTTGCTGGGTCCTCCTCCCAAGCCTACAGCATCTGGTATTCCCAGGCGGTCTCCCATCCAAGTACTAACCAGGCTTCACCCTGCCTAGCTTCTCAGATTTGAGGGATCGGATACCACAGGGCTGTGGCTGCAGGCCATTAGACATTAGGGAAATTCAAATTGAAGCACAGTCAGATACCACTACATACCTATTGGAGGCTGGGGTTTAGTTCATTTGGTAAAGTGCTAGTTGTCACTCTCTAAAGCCCTGGATTCATCCCCAGCACTGCATAAACAGAAGGACCTGGCAGCCCACTCCCTATACAATGTCAAAACAATCTACCATTGAAAATCCTATGAATATCAGAGGTGCACTGACAGTGCCCGGCATGGCCCAGTGTTAGGTAGTGTTTCTTTCTCTTGTACATAAGGTTGCTGTGAGTTGGACTTGGCACCTAACAGTAACAATGTTGTTGTTGTTGTTAGTTGCTGTTCTCTAACTCATAGTGACCCTCATAGGATTTTCGGTGGCTGGTTGTTTTCCAGACTGCTTTGGGAGTGGATTGCCACATCCTTCTCCTGATACGTATCTATTAGAATAGTGAAAATTTAAAAGAAAAATATAGTGATAATAGCAAAAGCTGGCACAGATACTGAGAAACTTCATCTTTCATATATGACCAGTGGAAATGTAGAATGGGGTGTGTGTGTGTGTGTGTGTGTGTGTGTGTGTGTGTGTATACACACACACACACACACACACATTTTTTTTTTGTGGTACTGGGGATTGAACCCAGGTCCTCGCGTTTGCATGCTCTGCAAGTGCTGGACCACTGAGCTGCACTCTCAGCCCATTTTTTTTACTTTTTTGAGACAGGGTCTCGCTAAGTTACGCAGACTGCCTCTGGTCTTGAACTTGTGATCCTCCTGCCTCCACCTCCTGAGCCGCTGGGATTATAGGCATGTGCCACCACACTTGGCCTAGAATGGTATATTCACTAAAGAACACAGTTTTTAGTTGCTTGTGAAAGTAAATACATACTTGTCATACAACCATAGCTTGCACAGTTGGGCATTTAATTCAGAGATGTGAAAATTTATCAGAAGAACTTGAAGCAGATGTTTATAAAATCTTTATTAGTGATAATTTAAAAGTGGGCATAACTCAAATGTCCCTCTGTGGGTGAATGTTGTTGTTAAGTGCCATCAAGTTATGTCTGACTCATAGAGACCCTTGTAGAGTTTACAGTGGTTGATTGTTTTGGGATTGCCTCAGGAGGGGACTTCCATATCTTTCCCCCATTTTTGCAGTGCTGGGAATTGAAGCCTGGCCCTCAGAAAGTGCAGAGCAGCCCACTCTACCAGCTGAGCTAAACCCCAGTCCCAGTGGGTGAATAAAATGTGAAAAATCCATACCATGGGAAGTCCTATTGAGCAAGAAAAAGATACCAGCTTTTAGCAGGGTGTTGTGGCACCTGCCTGTAATCGTAGCAGTTGGGAGGCTGAGGCAGGAGGATCATGATGTCAAGGCCAGCCTGAGCTACATAGCAAGGCCCTGTCTCAAAAAAAAGAAAACTAAAATACAAAGAACAAAAGAACAGCAGCAAAAAACAGATTTTGAATATACAAAACAACTTGGATGATTTCAAGAGATTTGTGCTAAATTATGAAAAAGCCAGTCTCAGAGTTATAGACTGATTCCATTTACATAAAATTCTTATTCCTTGTGGCTAAAAACAAAATTTATCATTTCACTTTTTTTTTTTAATTGTGGTACCGGGGGTTGGACCCAGGGCCTCGTGCTTGCATGCTTTGCAAGTGCTGGACCACTGAGCTGCACCCTCACCCATTTTTTTACTTTTTTGAGACAGGGTTTCACTAAATTATGCATACTGCCTCTGGTCTTCAACTTGGGATCCCCCTGCCTCCACCTCCCGAGTCGCTGGGATTATAGGCGTGCACCACTGCACCTGGCTCCATTTTAATCACTTTTAAGTGTGCAGTTTGATAATGTTAAGTAGTTCATTTTTGTGAAACAGGTCTCGAATTTTTTCATCTTGCAAATCTGAAGTGTTGCCCATTAAATGATATTCCCCTCCACACCATTATTTTACCTCATTTCTGTGAATTTGACTGTTTTAGGTACTTTGTGTAAATAGAATCATTCATTGTTTATCTTTTTTTGATGAGTTTATTTTACTTAGCATAATGTCCTTAGAGCCAATGAAAACCTTATGAATAACAAAGAAGCACAATAGTGTTTCATCTGTTGTACATAGGGTCGCTATGAGTCAGACACCAACTGGACAGCACCTAAGAACAGTGTCCTTAGGGGTCATCTGTATTGTGCCACATGACATGATTTCTTTTTAAGGTTGCTAATATCCCATGTGTGACTAAATTATATTTTGCTTGTGTATTCTGTGGATGGCCATTTGGGTTACTTCTTCTACCTCTTGCTTCTTGTGATTAGTGCTGTTGTGAACATGTGTGTGCAAATGTCTCTTCAAGACCTTGCTTTTGAGCTGCTTTTGGCTATTTACCCAGAAGTGTGATTGCAAGGTTATATGATAGTTGTGTTTTTGCTTTAATAAACTTTATTTTTTAGAGTGGTTGTAGGTTCTCATTCAAATTGAGCAGGAATTACTGAGATTTCCTATGCCTCTTGCCCGGCACATGCACAGCCTCTTCCATTATCACAGCACCCATCAGAATGTTACATTTGTTACAATGATGAGCCTGTTGGAAGCCATCTAAGAACAATTTTGGGTAGTCTTATTTTTAATTTTCTGAGATCTTTCCATGCATTTTCCACAGAGGTTGCTCCATTTTACAAATCTCACCAACCATATACAAGGAAAAGTTCTAATGTCTCTGCATCCTTGCCAACATTTTTTTTTTCCTTTGGTGCGATACCTGGGGGGGTTGAACTCAGGGCCTTGTACATTCTTTGCAAGTGTTCTACCAGTGAGCTGTACCCTCATCCCCCCTTAAAGAAATTTTTTATCTTAAGACAGTGTCTCTCTAAATTAGTTACACAGGTTGCTTCTGGCCTTGAGTATGTGATCTTCCTGCCTCCGCCTCCTGTGTTGCTGGGATTATAAGGGGGGGGAGTTTTTGAGGAGGGAGGTTGGTGCTGGTGATTGAACCCAAGCCTCATGAATGCTGGGCAAGTGCTCTACCACTAAGCCACACCCACAGCCCTGTTTCTTGTTGTTTTGATAGTAGCTGTCCTAAGGGGCAGGAGGTAATACTTCATTTTGATTTTGATTTGCATTTCTCTGATGGTTATGAATTTGAACATCTTCATAGGCTGTTGACCACTTGTATATCATCTTGAGAGAGATGTCTACTTAAGTTTTTTTCCATTTTTGATTATATAATATTGTTATTGACTTGGAATTCTTTGTATGTTTTGGATATTAATTGCTTGTCAGATGCAAATTTGGAAATATTTTCTCACATTTTATAGATTGCCTTTTTTGGGGGGTAGTATTCGAAGTTTGAACCTGGGACACTCCACCAGTGCACCACTGAGCTGCACTCCCTGCCCCTTTTTTTACTTTTAATTTTGAGACAGGGTCTCGCTAAGTTACGAAGGCTGCTTCTGGTCTCGAATTTATGATCCTCCTGCCTCAGCCTTCTGAGTAGCTGGGATTACAGGATTGTGCCTTGATGCCTGGCTCATAGCTTGTCTGTGCATTTTGTTGGTTCTGTCATTTGATGCACAAAAGTTTTAAAATTTGGTTTAGTCCAGTTTGTCAAGTTTTGCTTTTGTTCTCTGTTCTTTTGGTATTCTATCTAAGAAATAATTGCTAAGTCCAATGTCATGAAGCTTTTCTGTTACATTTTCTTTTAGGAATTTTATAGTTTTAGGTCTTAGGTTTGGCTATCTAACCTATTTTGAGCTAAATTTTTTATTTTGGGGTTGTGGGGATTAAACCTAGGGGTTTACACATGCTAAGCACATGCTATACCACTCAGCTATAACTGTAGACCTATTTTGAATTAACTTTTGTATATGGTGTTGATAAGGGTTTAACTTCGTTCTTTTGCTTGTGTATATTCAATTTTCATGTCCCCATTTGTTGAAGAGATTGTGCTTTTCCTTTTGGATGGTCATGGCATCTCCCTCCATTGAAGCCATGGGTTTGCAGTGTTAGCTAGGCAAGCACTCTATTGCTGAGCTGCAACCTCAGCCCCCTTAAAACAATTTTTTTATTAATGTTTTGTGATACTAGGAGGCTGAATGTAGGGCCTCACACATGCTTTGCAAGTGCTCTACCACTGAGCTGCACCCCCAACCCATTTTCTATTTGTTTTTAGTCAGGGTCTTGCTAAATTATGCCAACTGCTTCAAACTTGGAATCCTCCTGCCTCTTTCTCCTGAATTGCTGGCATTAGAGACTTGTGCCACCGTACCTGGCCTCTTTTATTTTTTTTTTTATTTTGGGACAAAGTCTTGTTAAATTGTGCTGGCTGCCTCTGGACTTAATCTTGCAATCCTCTGCCTCATCCTCCCAAATTTGGCTGGGATTACAGGCTCGGCACCTGTACTTTCTTTGGGAGGCAGGGTCTCTCTGTGTAGCGCAGGCTGCCTGTGAACTCATAATCCTCTTGCCTCAACCTCCTGAGTACCAAGATTACAAGTGTGCACTAGAATTCTTCAGATGAAAAATTACAGCTGTGGAGAATAAGAGTACTTGTTTTAGGGACTAAGGATGTAAGTGGGGCTGGGATTTAGCTCAGTTGTTAGAGCGCTGCGCTGCAGTCTCTGAGGTCCCGAGTTTGATTCCCAGCACCACAAAAATGGGAGAAGGACCTGGCAATCCACTCCCAAGGCAGTCCCGAAACAGCCATTGAAAACCTGATGAGGGTCGCTATGAGTCGGATACCGACTCTACGGCACCTAACAACAACAACAACAACAACAACAAGGGACGTAAGTAATAGCATGAGATTATAAGGTAATATGAGGGATCTTCGTGGTGATGAAAGTTGTTGTTTTTTTTTTTTTTAATCTTGATAGTGGTTACACAAATCTGGAAATGTGATAAAATTGCCTGGTACTGTGCACACAAATGAATGATGAAATCTGAATACAGTGCCTGGATTGTACCAGTGTCAGTTTCTTGGTTTAATGCTGTGCTAGGGCTGTATGCAGGATGCTAGCACAATGGGGGATTGGGTAAAGAAAGAGTACAGGGGATTTCTCTGTATTATTGTTTCCCCATTGTCCTGTAACTGTTTAAAAATAAAAAATAAAAAAATTACTTATAACCCAAGCATATCTTTTCTCAATTAGAGAACTCCTTTCTAAATGTTTCTGTTCAGTTACAAATAGCAACATAGTTGCCATATTAAACACTTCAAAGGAAAAGGAAGATGAAACAGAGAAATCTATAGTTTGAGATAGAAATTCCATCTTAATTTAAATAAGTCTTCATTTAAACTTGTATTGTCTGGAAAACAGATATACAAAAGTTCATTTATTGAGCCCTTGAGTGCATTTGTATTGAGATGCAGGGGGAATGCTAAAGATAATAGATCTGGTATCCCTATCTTGAAGGACTACATTTAGTGGCACTATGTAAACAAAGTTATATGCAGTGCAGCATGGTGAGAGTGTGTCTGGGTGTGTGTATACCCCCCCGTCCCCTCCCCCAAAGAACAGAAAGTAGCAGTATGGAAGGAATGATTACTCTTGAGGGAGTACGGGGAGACCAGGGAAGGGGTTATAGAAAAAAGATTGTATTTGGCCATTTGGCAGAATGAAGATTTCAGTTTGCCTAAGAGCATTAAGTTATATTCTTTTAAAAAGTCTTTACATTTATCAATGTGGAGGAAATAGTAATTAGATTTACTTGACAGAAATCTAAAATTGAGACTGAAAACAAATGTTTTAGAGAGACAATAAGCCCCGTTGCGGTTTTAAGTAGCAAATGAATTTCTAAGAAACAGCCTGAACACAACTCTGAAAGGGATGGCAGCAATTTGTAATCCAAATTTATAAGAGACCTAAGCCTACATGCTTCATCGATCTGTAAATTTATTTAAAAGGAGGGCAGAAAGGAAACTTGCCATCATTGAGTTCCTGTCACATAATGCTCCCTGATCCTAGTGCTTTCGCTATGTGGTCACATTTAGTTCTCACAGCAAATAGTACATTTTGAGGTAAGGCAATTGAGCTTTAGACAAATTAGTAATATCTCTAAGCTAACACTACTGAATGCTGCTGGAGTTGACTGGGAAAATCAGGTCTGTTTGCCGATGGAAATGGAGCCTTTTCCTTGTGGGAGAGATTTTGTTAACATCTTGGGTTCTTAGACTCCTTGGAGAATCTAGTAAGAGTATGAGACCTCCTGAGGAAAGAGCAGGCACTTGTATCTCTGATCTCTGAAATTAAGCTCATTTATGCATATTTAATGGTATCTCATTCATTCAGCCATTTTGGTAACTTTTTTTGTGCTATGTTGTTGTTAGGCGCCATCAAGTTGAGTCCAGTTCATAGTGACCTTATGTATGACAGAATGAAACACTTCCTGATTTTGTGCTAGGCACATGATCTTTTTTTTTTTTTTTTTTATGTTTTGGCCCACTGTTGCAGACATTGTATCCATCTAGTGGATCGTCTTCCTTTTTTTTTTTTTTTGGTTACCTGACACTCTCCCAAACATGATGTCTTTCTCCAGTGACTGGTCCCTCCTGACTATATGTCTAAAATATGTTAAGGCACAGTCTAGCTATCCTTACTTCCAAGGAGCACTCTGGTTGCACTTCTTCTAGGACAGATCTGTTGGTTCTTGTGGCCATCCATGGTATCTTCAGTGTTTGTCTCCAGCACTATAATTCAGAACCATCAGTTCTCCTGTTTGCCTTATTCAATGTCCTGCTTTCACAACCATATCATGTGACTGAAAATATGGCATGATATGAGTCAGGCGCACTTTTGTCTTCAATGTGACATCTTTACTCTTCAGCACTTCAAAGAGATCTTTTGCAATAGCTTTCCCCAATGCAGTGCATCTTTTGATTTCTTGACTGCTGCTTCCATGGGTGTTGATTGTAGAACCAAGCAAAGCAAAATCTTGGACAAACTCAATCTTTTCTCCATTTATCATGAAGTTGCTTACTGACCCAGTTGTAAGGATTTTTGCTTTGTTAATGTTGAGGTCCAGTCCATACCAAAGGCTCTGTTTGATCTTCACCAGTAAATGTTTGAAATCCTCTTCACTTTCAGCAAGCAGAACAGTGCCTAGCGTGGTTTATATTTGTACTTGTTAGAGGTCTAGGACTTTAGGTCATGTTAACCTTCCTCCCCACGCCCCAAAATGTTCTGAATGTGTAAGGTGTGATAGCTCCCTCAGGGAAACGCCATTTTCAGTGTCTTCTCTGCTTGCTTCTACTTCTCTCCCTCAGGATTATACATACCTTTGTTGCTGCTGTTTCTACTCTTAGCATTTGCTGGGTGGAAACAGAAGAAAGCCGTTGTCTGGTTTGGTTTCTGTTTACCTCCCGCAGGGCAGCAATGGCATAGGTGAGTTGTTATGCCACTGCCTCTTCAGGTTCTAAGCGTATGGTGTGGCTGTGGGGAGCAGTTCCATTGTGGCGGGAGGTGTGCTGGTGACCAAACCCGGGTTCTGTGCGTCTCCCCTACCACTGAGCTGCATCCCCAGTCCTGTTTTATTTTTCTTTCCCTAACTATGCTTTTGGGCTAGAGTTTAGCTCACTTGGTAGTGTTGCTCTGTTCTCTGAGGACCTGGGTTAAATCCCCAGCGCTGCAAAACGGAAGAAAGATGTGTCAATCCACTCCTGAAGCAATCCTGAAACAGCCATTGAAAGCCCTAGAAGGTCCCTGTGAGTTGGACCTAACTGGAGGGCACCTAACAACAACAAAAATATACTTGTAACTTTAAAAGTTTACATTTACAGAAAGTTTGTAAAAATATTTTAGAGAGTTTTTATATATGTTACACAGGGCCTCAGGCATGCTAGGCAGATGCTCAGACCTACAATCCTCTTGGCTCAGCCTCCCCAGTTGCTCAGATTACGGACATACACCATGACTCCTGACATTTTCCCCAGTTTTTAATATCTTAAATTTGTGTGGTGTATTTGGCACATGCAGTGAATGGTATTGCTACATTATTATTAATTAAAGCTCATGCTTTGTTCAGTTTTCTGTAGTTCTCACCTGCTGTCCTTCTTTCTGTTCCAGGATACCATGCTGCATTAAGCTGTCATGTCTTCTTAGACTCCTGTGGTGCATGGGAGTTTCTCAGTTTCCTTGTTTTTCAAGTCTTACAGTTTTTGAGAAATACTGGTCAGGTATTTTGTAGAATATCGTTCACATTGGATTTGTTTGATCTTTTCCTTGTGATTAGACTGAGGTAATGTGTTTTCAGTAAGAGTGACACAGAGGAGGTGCCTTTGTTTCGTCATGTCAGTGGTACACGGTCGGTACTCACGTGGCAGCGCTGGTGATGCGAACCTGGATCACTTGGTTAAAGTCGTGTTGACTAGGTTTCTCTCCTGTGACGTTTATTCTTTTCCCCTTTCTCTGTTTCCTGTGTAAGCTAAGTCCAGCCCATACTCCTGTGGAAAAGGAGGACTAAGCTTCACTTCCAGGAGGAGGGAATGTCTACTTATATTTAGAACTCTTCTATGAGGAGGATTTGTCTCTTTTCCCCATTTATGTATGGCCTTGTGGATTTTACTTTGTACTTTGGGGTGAAACCTGTATTTAGACTTTTCCAGATGCTTAATAATTGAGTCACATGATTGTGGAGGCTGGTAAGTCAAGTCCAGACTCTCCGGAGTAGTCTGGCAGGCTGGAGGCCTGGTGAGGGACCTGCACTGCAGCTCTAGCCTGAAGGCAGCCTCCCAACAGCATTTTCTCTAACTTCCATTAAGGCCTTCATACTGGAGTGTCACTGCTTTACAGAAGAGAAGTATATAGTGTGTGTATTTACACTATCCTGGGGGTCACATCTGTAACGTTTCTGTTTCTACCTAGCTTAGGTACATTAAGTGAAACCTAAGTTTGTACTGATGTATCTGACTCTACTCAAGAGCCAGTGTTCCTTCTACTTTTCCCTTCTTGTTTATCTGTAACTTCCCTCTGTGACAGTGATACACCCAGCTATTATCAGCTACCATCTGTTTAAAAGGAGCTTCAGAAATGTTAACCCTTGTGGGACCCAGATTCACAACTAGAGCATAGTGCTTACATACAGTTCTTTTTGTCCTCTCCTTTTGAGTTTACCATCAGAATACTATTTCTCAAAGTCCCTCAGGTCAGTTTCTTTTTCCTCCTGTCCCTTTCAATGAGGTTCTATCATAATTTATAAGTTAAGCATCCCTAATAAGGAGTCCAAAATGCATTGAAAGAGTTTGGATTTTTGGATTTTTGGATTAGAGATGCTCAATCAGCGGTATATGCATATATTCCTGAAACCTGGAACTCTTCTAATCTCTAGTTATTTCAGGTAAGGGATACTCAACTAGTACGGTTAAATTCATTTGTCATGTACTTCATTCCACATGGTTTATTTCTAAAATCTGTATGTTCCTAATATGGAATCTGCCTGCAGCCGCACCACAGTAGCATCAGATCCCGTCAGATCTTGGAAGCTGAGCAGAGTTGGGCCTGGTTAGTACTTGAATGGGAGACCTCCTGGGAACACCAGGTGCTGTAGGCTTGGGAGAAGGACTTGGCAGCCCACTCCCAAAAATCAGTCCGCCATTGAAAACCCTAGGAATAGCAGAGAACCACTGACAATAGTGTTTTGCCTGTTGTATGTAGGGTTGCTGTGAGTTGGATAACAGTTTGATGACAACAATAACAACAATATGGAATCCAAAATGCACTGAAAGAGTTTAGAGTTTGGAGTTTGGATTTTTGGATTAGAGATGCTCAGTCAGCAGTCTATGCATATATCTTCAAATTGATGACACTCTGAAATCTGAAACTCTGCTAGTCCCAATTTATTTCAGATAAGGGATACTCAACCAGTACAGTTAAATTCATTTGTCATATTCTTCATTCCATGTTTATTTCTAAAATTTATTTCACACACATCAGAGTTCATTCCTTGATAAACATTTTTTGTGGGTTTTGGGAAGTGCAAAGTTGTATATCCATCATTGCAGGATTGTATAGGAGAGTACTCTAAAATTTATCCTACATGTGCCCATTGCAGTCAGCCACTCTCTTTTCTACCAGTCACTGGCAACTGATGTTTTTGTTCTCTATAGTTTTGCTAGAATGTTGTGTATGTAACTTTGGGGTCTGTTTCTTCACTTAGCAAAATGAATTTAAAATTCATACTGTTGCATGAATTGGTAGCCTGTTCTTTTTCATTGCCAATTAATATTCCATTGTGTACTTTCCACTGTGTACATTCCATTGTAACTGTGTATCCATTCTCATGTTAAAGGACATCTTGGAGCCAGATGTGGTGGTACAAGTCTGTCATCCCAGTTCCTGGGAGGCTGATGAAGGAGGATTGAGCTTTTGAGGCCAGCCTAGGCTACATAGAGAGACCTTGTCTCAAAAACAAAAAAGAATGTCTAGATTGTTTCCAGTTTTTAATGATTAGGAATATAGCTGTAAACTTTTTTTTTTTTTTGCGGTACTGGGGGTTGAATCCAGGGCTTTGTGCTTGTGTGCTTTGCAAACGCTGGACCACTGAGCTGCACCCCCAGCCCGATTTTTGTTTACTTTTTGAGCCAGGGTCTCTGCCAAGTTACGCAGAATGCCTCTGGTCTTGAACTTGAGATCCTCCCGAGCCGCTGGGATTATAGGCGTGCGCCACCACGCCCGGCTTGTGTGTGGGTTTTTACATGAACCCCATTTTTCAGTTCAGTTATGTAAATACCTAGGAGTATGGTGCTGATGGTATGGGCAAGGCTATGTTTAGCTTGATAGGAAACTGCCAAACTGTTGTCTAGAATGACTTCACTACCTGTGTTCTTTTCAGCATCATATCGTTTCAATGCATTCTTCTTCTCTTTTTTTTTTTTCTCAGTACTGTACAGGGGATTGAACCCAGAGCCTCACACATCCTAGGCATGTGCTCTACCACTGAACCACACCCCCAGCTCATTTTTTATTATTTTATTTTGGGATAGGGTCTCCCTAAGTCATGCAGGCTGCCTCTGGCCTTGAACACATGATCCTTTAGCCTCAGCTTCCCGAGTAGCTGGGATTACAGATGTGTGCCACAGCGCCTGGCGTTATCTTGATTTTTCACTTAACAGAGTGTAGAACATCTTTCAGTGTTGGTATGTAGAGACTGGTTCTTTTCAAACACCTGTGTAGTATTCCATTGTGTAACTAAGCTATTCTTCAGTTTATTAAAACAATAATTTATGAAAATAATGCATGTTCATAGTAAAAACAAACACAAGCTCTACAAAAGAGAATGAAAAGTAAGCTCCCCACCGTTTGTCACGTTCTCCAGCATTTATAGTTCATGCTATGGTTACCACTGTAACTTGATTATCCCTCTTTTTAAAATTTTCCTGGCAGTACTGCGGGACTGAACACAGGGCTTTGCACATACGTTGCAAGCATTCTACTACTGAGGTGAACCCCTAACCCCCTTTATTTTTTGTCTTGGGTGAGGGTCTTGCCTCTATTCTGGGACTTGAGATCCTCCTGCCTCTGTCTCCTGAGTTGCTGGGATTACAGGTGTGGGGCACTGATTCCTATTAATTCATTACTTCATTTAACTTCTTACTATGAAAGGTGGAGAATTTAATAATGACAGAGGGTGTCAAGGTGTGTATACACATTTTATGAAGGGAAAAACCTGTATTAAAATTGTAATACTCAGCCAGGTGTGGTGGCAGAGACCTGTAATCCTAGTTGACTCAGGAGGTGGAGGCAAGAGGATCACAAGTTCAAGGCCGGAGCCTGCCTTTGGAATTTAGTGAGACTTTGTCTTAAAATAAAAACATAACAAGTTGCTTGGGAGTGCAGTCCTGTGGTAGAGCACGTGCAAAGTATTTGTGAGGCCCTGGGTTCAACCCCCAAGTACTGCAAAAAACAAAAACACCTTAATATATACCAATAACAAAAGATGAATACAAATCAGATTTGGCTTCTGCAATTACAAGAGGTGCTCCAAGTGGTTACCGCAGCAGGAGAAGCAGGTGCTTTTGTTGCGCGAGGTCTCCTGGATCTTCCCTCATGCAGATCACAGACAGGACCGTGCATCTTAAACTTATCACAAATGTATGGGTGTTAGGCATGTTCGAGGTTCTGTTGCACACTCACGCTCCCATTGCACTTCCACATTCTCAAATTTGAAAAACCACTTCAAAATAATAATCTTGTGTTCCTCAAATAACAGCCATGCTTCTGCCATTTTCTTTCTTTCTTCTTTTTTTTCTTTTTCTTTTTTTTTGCAGTACTAAGGGTTGAACCCAGGGCCTTGTGCTTGCATGCTTTGCAAGTGCTGGACCAATGAGCTGCCCAGTTCATTTTTTTTACTTTTTGAGACAGAGTCTCCCTAAATTATGCAGGCTACCTCTGGTCTCGAACTTGTGATCCTCCTGCCTCTGCCTCCTGAGTTGTTGGGATTACAGGCATGCACCATTGCACCTGGTGCATCTGCCATTTTCTCTGACTGTCCTGCCTGTTGCTTGGTGGTGCTTTGTTGTTGTTGTTAGGTGATTTTGAGTCAGTGTCTGACTCATGGTGACCCTACATACAACAGGCAAAGCACTATTGTCAGTGCTTCTCTGCTATTCATAGGGTTTTCAATTGCTGATTGTTTTTTGCGAGTGGATTCCTGGGTCATTCTCCAAGCCCACAGGACCTGGTGTTTTCAGACGGTCTCCCATTCAAGTACTAACCAGGCCCAAACCTACTTAGCTTCTGAGATCTGACAGGATCCGATGCCACAATGGTATGGCCGCAGGCTTTGGTGGTGTTAGCATTTGATTAATGCCATCTTTTCACTGAACGTTATACTACACATTGCTACTGTAATTAAACTCAACATAGAAAAGAAATGCATAGATAACATCTCTTAAAGTGTGTATACATTTTTTGGCACCCCTGATACTTTTTGTTATATATTTATAGCTTCTCTAATGGTTATCGCAATTACTATTAATAAAGATGAGAAATTATCTCACCCTCCCGTGATTTTCTTCCCTCCTGCTGCCTAATTTTATTATTTTTATATTGTCAGAGTGTATAACATTTATATTCTTTTATAACGCAAACAGTTTTCTGTATTTAGTCTCTATAAAGGAAAACCAGAAAACAGCATTTATATGATTGTGTTAATGTGTTCATTATAATCCCAAATGACTGTGGACCTAGAGGAAATATAATTCTGGTCATTAAAACTTTGCCTCTTGAAGAATCTTTAAGTATAGAAATCTCCTCTGCATCTTTGCATGGTTACTCTGGTTCATACCACACTGTTTGCTTCTATCCCACGTTGTCTCTAACTTTTCTTTCTCATTTTTTTTTCCTGCCTATCTCTCTCTCTCTTTCCTTCTCCCCTCCTTTCCCCTCCCCTCTTGTGATAGGGTCTCACTATGTGGCCCAGGCTGGCCAGGAACTCATAATCCTCCTGCCTCCGCTGCCCAAGTGCTGGGATTACAGGTGTATACCACCATGCCTGACTTAATTTTTTTACTTTTTGGTACTTGGTGGTTGAACCCAGGGCCTTGTACATACTTTGCAAGTGCTCTACCACTAGGCCATACCCCCAGCCCATTTTTCATTTTTTATCTTGAGACAGGGTCTCAGTTACGCAGGCTGCCTCTGACCTCAAGCCTATGATCCTTCTATGTCTGCCTACTGAGTTGTGGTAATTACAGGCATGAGACACCATGCCAACTCTGTCATGGAGTTGGGTCTAACTCATAGCAAGCCTCATAGGGTTTTCAATGGCTGATTGTTTTGAGATATTTTCAGGAGTGGGTTGCCAGATCCTTTCTCTGTTTTTGCTCTGCTGGGGATCAAACCTAGGGTCTCAAAGAATGCAGAGCAGCACTTGGTGTGACAACTGAGCTAAACCCCAACTCCTCCTCTCCCTCTAATTCTTATAAAATGTGTATGGCTGATAAATTTTGATTTCTTACTGAAAATTCCTTTATTTTGGCCTCAGAGTTGGTTTGCTAAAAATTTAATTCTGGGTTGAAAAATATTTGCATCTTGTTATTTTGGTTCATCGTTTCATCTGTAGTATCCAGAATTCCTCATGAAAATGCAGTGGAAGTTTTAAAAGTATTTTCTCTATACTTGCCTTTCTAAAATTTCACCCCTGTGTGTCAGATATAATTTTTTCTTTCTTTTTTCTTTTTCTTTTCTTTTTTTTTTGCGGTACAGGGGGTTGAACGCAGGGCCTTGCGCCTGCACCTGCAGAGCATGCTGGACCACTGAGCTGCACCCCCCAGTCCATTTTACTTTTTGAGACAGGGTCTCACTAAGTTACGCAGACCGCCTCTGGTCTTGAACTTGGGATCCTCCTGCCTCTGCCTCCCGAGCCTCTGGGATGACAGGTGTGCGCCACCGCGCCCGGCTCTTCATTCATTATGTTGAACTCTCATTGGGCTCTTTGAATAGGTTTAGGTCTGTTGTCAACCCCATAAGATCTTTCATTTATATTCACATGCATTAGTTAGGTTTCTTATTGCTGTGACCAAAATATCTGATAACTTAAGGGCAGAAAGACTTATTTTGGTTCATGGTTTCAGAGGTTCAGTCCATGGTGCCATGTGCTTGGGCAGAACGTCATGATGATGATGGGAGTATGTGGTTGAAGAGTTGCTTCACCTCCCGGTGGATAGGGGCAGAGAGAGAGAGACAGGGACTGGGGCAGGTATAACCTTCAGAGGTTACCCATAGTGAACGACTTCTCACTGATGAGGTCCCACCTCCTCAAAATTCCTACAACCTCCCAAAACAGCGCCACCAGCTGGGGACCAAGTGTTCACCTATGGGGGACATTTCATATTCGAACCATATCAATATGTATGTATCTTCTCCCCACTTGAAATTTTTTGAAGGCAAGAAACCTTCCTTTACAGTCCTTACATTGACTTTGGTTAATCAGCTTTTTGAATTCTTTAGTTTTTTTCTTGCTCATTCTGTTCATATTGTCCTTTCTGTCTTGGTCAGTATATTGTAGAGAATTCCTCTATTTTCCAGATTACTAAGTTTGTCTTCTGTTGTGGTGGTTTGATTATTTAGATTGCCCATTTAACTTTTCACTTTTTGCAGCCATTTCTGATTTCCAAGAACTTAGGCTCTTCTTTTTAAAAATAGTCTATTTTTAATTATTTCTATTTTATTTTTCTTTGATAGAGGGTCTTGTGTATTTCACGTTGGCCTGGAACTTGCTATGTAGCTGGCTTTTTTTTTTTTTTTTTTTTACAGAATTGTATAGCCATCATAACAGTCTAATCTTCCAACTTTTCCGTCACCCCAAAGACATTCTTGCACATTAGGAGGCACTCCTTTCCTGCTTTTACACCCAGGCAGCCCACTAGTCAGTCTACTTTTTGTACCTTCTGGATAGTTCATATAAATGAGAATACAAAATGTGCTTTTTGGTATATGCTGCCTTTTGCTTAGCCTTATGGTTAAGCATAATGTTTTTAAGGATCATCCATGATGTAGCATGTACCTGTTGTTTCAGCATCACTTGTTGAAAATACTGTCTTTGCTGGGAGCAGTGGCACATGCCTGTAATCCCAGTGATTTGTGAGGTGGAGGCAGGAGGATCACAAGTTCGAGGCTAGATCCAGTGTGCATAATTCAGTGAGATTCTGACTCAAAAAATAAAAAAATGGGCTTGGAGTGCAGCTTAGTGGTAGAGCACTTGCAAAGTATGTGTGAGGCCCTGGGTTCAACGCCCCTCTGTCCTCCCCCTAACAATAGAAGCCACTGCCCTTTTACTGTTAAATTTGGAACTTTTGTTAAACTTGTTGACCAACCTGCGTGTTTTGGACCTTTGTATTGTGTTATTGATCTTCATGTTTGCCCTGTGTGAATATTGCAGTTTTTTGATTAGTACTGTATACCAGGTCTTGAAATTGTGTGGTATAAGTCTTCTGACTTTGGGGTTTTGATTATTTGTTTTTCTGTCATTTTGTTTTTAGTTCTGTTCTTTAGAGGTTTTCTCAAGGTAGTCAACAAAACAAAAACAAAAACCTGTGGTTTTGACTGGAATTACAGTGAATATGTAGGTTAGTTTGGGGAGAATTGACATTTTTATAATATTTTATTCTATGAGCATAGAATGGCTTTTTCACTTACTTTGTTGTTGCATTTACTTTGTTGTTGTTAGGTGCGGTTAAGTCGGTGTCTGCCTCACAGTGACCCTAAAGGCAAAACGCAATATATTGTCAATGCTTCTGTGCTCTTCGTAGGGTTTTCAATGACTGATTGTGTTTTGGGGGAGTGGGTTGCCAGGTCCTTCTCCCAAGCCTATAGCACCTGGTGTCCCCAGGCGGTCCCCCATCCAAGTACTAACCAGGCCTGACCCTGCTTAGCTTCTGAGGTCCGAGGGGATCAGACAACACAGTGATATGGCTACAGGCTTTGAGTCTCATAGGGCTTTGCAATCCATCTGCCTGTTGCTCTCATGTTCCTCCTCTCCTCTGGCAGCAGTTTAAGTATAACTGTTTTGGATTCTCTTTGACTCCAACAGGACATCTGTAATCCTAGTGACTCTGGAGGCTGAGGCAGGAGGATTGCAGGTTCCAGGACAGAGATAGCCCACACAATTTAGTGAGACCCTTTCTTAAAATAAAAATAAAGGAGGGTATGGGGATGCAGCTCAGTGGTAAAGCACTTGCCTAACATGCATGGGGCTCGGGGTTCAACCATCAAGTACTGCAAAAACAAACAACAAAAGTTTACTCCAGATTAGGCAGAGAGCTGTGTGCCTAACCTACACCCAGTAAGATGTTTGCCAGATTGTGCTATGGTGGGATACCATTGCCATCTTCACCTGTAGAGGTGTGCCATAAGCATCAGCCCCTTGAAGCTTATTCTGGGTATTGCAAAGATGTTATAATTTCTTTTTTAAAAAAATTAGTATTATTTTTGCAGTGCTGGAGATTGAACCCAGGCCCTCATGAATACTCAGCAAACACTCTTCCACTAAGCCACACTCCCCTATAGTGTCCTTTGAAAAACCAATTTTGTAGCAATGTGTATAATTTTCTGTACTCAACAAGAATGACTTTTCAGTTTTCGCAGCAGTTAGTTGTGTAACTATGTGATCGGATTTCTTTTTGCCTATTTTGAAATCTTGAATACATTGAACAGTCATCAAAAATCAAGCACCTACTAGTTTAGAGCTGAAATGGGTAGGCAGTTAGCCTTCAGAATTTATAGGACTGTGATGTGGAATTTTTTTTCAGTACTAGAGAGTTGAACCCAGGGCTTTGCACATGTATTCCACCATTGAGCTGTATCCCCTATCCCCTTTAAATTTTTTTTTGTTTTAAGACAGGGTCTGGCTAAGTTGTGCAGTCTGTCCCTGGGCTCACACTTGGTGATCCTCCTGCCTCAGCCTCCTAAGTAGCCGGTATTACAGGTGGGCATTATGGCTCATGATTTGTAATAAGCATTTTTATATTCCATTTAATGTTCCTGCCTTGTTTCTTTCTCCTGTCCGGTTTGTGTTATTTTGCATTTTATGTATGTATGTCTGTAAAGTATCTTACAGGTGGGGGTGTGGTAAGATGTTTAGAAACAAACACCAGATCCTCTGTTCTTAGGAATGTCTTTGGAGAAACTCCATTTTCTCTCAGTTATGTGTTCCTTTTCATATATTAGTATATACACACATTTGGGGATGTTCCTTTCCTTTTTCCATATGTGCTTAATACAGTAAATTCATATTTTAAGACAAAGGACCAGTTCAGATGTTTTTTGTTGCTTAGACATGTTCTCTGACATGTTTCCCCTTGCAAAATAGTTGGTTCAAGGTTATTGGCATTGAGAATGTGTCTAGAGTAAGGTGTATTGCGCTTTTTAGTAATATTTTAATCTTTTTACTTAGTATTTTCTTTATCCTTAAATATTTGTCATTTTGTACTTGGCTATGTTTTAATTTTTTTAAATGTATGTATTTGCTCTTACCCCTTTGATATTAACTATTAGTATCATAACATCCTTTGTTTTACTTTCTTTTTTTAGTACTGGAGGTTGAACCTAGGGCTTCATGCATGCTGGGCAAGTGATCTACCACAGAGCTGCCCCATATTTTTTGCTTTTTATTTTGAGGCATGGTCTAAGTTGTGCAGGTTCCCTCTTGCTTTGAATTTATAATCCTTCTGCCTTAGCCTCCTGCGTTGTTGGGATTGCAGTCATGTGCCAGGGTACCGGGCCAGTATCCTACTTCTTAATTGCCATTTCTCTTACTCTCATTCCTCAGTCATGTATATCCTTTGTAATATGTAATCGTGTGTACAGCATAGCATGATCACTAGAAGGGATTATACGTGCCTGTCATGAACCTGCTGGAATGGCTCATGATAGCCATGTGGAAAAGCTGGATAGATGCTTGTATATTTGAAGAGTTATAACCAGAGTGGGTTTTGATCATTTCCTTGTAACTGGGATGGAGGTGGTATTGCTGTGTGTCAGAGTTCCTGAATTTGGCAATCTGATTCCAGAGTAGTCACTTGAATAATCACTCGAAGATACTGTTGTGTATACTGAGTTTGTAGTAATTACAGGAATTGAATATCCTATCTATTAGGTTACTTGACATAATCAGGATTAATGGCCAGGTGCAGTGGTGTACGCCTGTAATCCCAGTGATTCGGGAGGGGGAGGCAGGAGGATTGCAAGTTGAAGGCCAGAGGCAGCCTGCGTAATTTAGCAAGGCCTGCCTCAAAAAATAAAAAATGAGGGTCAGAATGCAGCCCAGTGGTAGAGCTCTTGCAAAATATATGTGAGACCCTGGGTTCAACCCTCAAGTACTGCAAGGAAAAAAAAAAGATTTATAAAGTTTTCCATAGGCTTGAACACTAGGGTAGAAAATGTGCTAAAAATAATAGGATGACATGTTTGTCTTGAAAAACCTTTGGCAGCAAGAGGTCCGGAATGCCTAGCTTAGTGATAGCTAGACTGTTAGCTTATGCGAAGAAGCCCTATGTTGATCACCTTTTGTGTTAGCCAGAGTAGACTAGGTTATTCTGGAGCTAAAAAACCTTACACAACCCTAAAATTTCAGTACCTTAAAAAACAAAATTTGCTTCTCATTGCTCAGGTTGACAAAGGTCTCTCTGCTAACTGAGGTCGTCATTTCAAATGTTGTCAGAACCTTTTGGAGGCTTTTGCATCAATAGTTAGATGCTCTTGCCACAGGTTAATGGAGTCACTACCACTTGCTAGTCACCAGCCATATCTAGTCACAGATGTATCTACCAACCTATTTAGGCCTAGAAATGTAATCTTAGCTGTTTGCCTGCAGGGTAGAGAACCAGAGATATCTGACAACAGCATTAATGACTACTACATTATATTACACCATATAACCTGGAACTTGACATATAGTTGGTACTCGTTAAATATGTTGAATGAATGGCAGAATCCAAGTACCTCTAAATTTTAATCTCTATAAGGGATGTTAGGAAAGGAATACCTAAATGGCAGGCAGATGATATTGGAAGACCTAACCAGTCTTGTTAATGTGTGGATTTCCACAGTCATATTGCCTTCTCAATTAGTACTTTTTCCTCATGCATCTTTATTCCTTTTCCTGACTCCTGTTAAAGGTGTAAGTTATATAGATGAGACTGCAGTAATGCACCACCTCCAAAGGATCATGGCAACTGAGTGTGTTGGCTGTCTATATGGTTTAGGATTATTTCAGTTTAAGTTTGGAAACAATGTTCACACTTATATTGACTAGAACTAATATTTGGTATTTATTAGATTAGTATAAAGAATGTTCCACAGGCCACGTGTGGTGGCTCACACCTGTAATCCCAGTAACTCAGGAGGCAGAGGCAGAAGGATCACAGGTTCCAGGCTAGAGGCAGCCTCCACAATTTATAGAGACCTTATCTCAAATAAAAAAATTAAAAATGGGCTGGGAGTGCAGCTTAGTGGTAGAGTGCTCGCGAAAGCATATGTGAAGCCTGGGGTTCAACTGCCAAGTACTGCAAAAAGAAAAAAAGAAAAAAAGGAATGTTCTACAGGTACAGGCTTCTTTCAGAATGTGTGAAGTATATATGAGAGTTAAAATTGATCTTCATGTTCATGGTAGTAAAGCAAATTAGTGTTTTAAGGTTAGTCACTTCTACAAAGAGAATAAGTTGTGTTGACTAGCAGTTTTGAATACTATATTGTTGAAATACCAATGGAAGACATTAGAATCCTATTAGAAATCCTGAAGTAAAATAGATTCAAAATGTGCAGTCTTAAATTATTCAGCACTTTGTATTCAAGTTATGTGAATTATCATCCATTTTATAATTTTGAATAGAACCATAGATTGTTTTCTTAAAGCTTAGTCTGCTCTTCCTCTGCCTTCTAAAGTTGAATCCCTGGAATCTGTTCTATTTTTACTTGTGGATCTACATAGTGAAGTGGTTTCTGATTTCATGTTGTGAAGATCAACAAGAGATCTTCTCTTGTAAGATGAGAATTGTGTAATAGGTGACTATTAGAAGAGTAAACAAGTCTTAGTAAGTTGGTAAACATTTGTTGAGGGAGCTTTTATTTTTCAGTAAAAGCAATACAGTACCAAATATCTGTTGAATGACTGAAGAAACATCAGTAATAAATTTGATGGCTGGCTGCTTGCCTGATAATTTCGAGAAGTAATCATTTTTGTAGGGTTATTGAAGCTTTATTTACTGTAGATTTAACTTTTTAAACTTTTTAAAAGGGAATATTTACAAATTATTGAAAATAAACCAATGCTGTTGAACTGAAAAAAAGTCTGACAAAGTAAATTATATCTTCATTTTCATTTTAACATTAAAGTCCAATAGTATTAAAATTCAGATAGAGCAATATTGGAATCTATCTGAAGCTTGGATTGAAAAGGTTATTTGATTTTTGTTAGAAGATTACCTTTTGCTGAGCATTGCAGAAAAGCCATAAATGATACTTTTTCCCCCTGGGAAAAGGATTGAGCCCCAAGTTGCTAATCAGGAGCCAGGGCTTTCTTGTATTTCTGACTGGCCACTTGGTGCTGTCACTCCTAACTTGTCTGCCTGCTCTGGGTCTCTGGCTTATAAAGACACCAGATCAGACTGTAATTATGAATTTGTTTGTAAGCTGATCTAAAATTTTTTGATAATTATGTTTGTAAGTGGAAGTTTGATCCTTATTGGTCTCATAAATGCATATAATAAAACAAACTGTTTGACTTTTGAATCGTGGCAATTTTCTGAAGGCAGATAAATACTTCTCCAGTAGTTTTGCACCTTTACTCTCATCAGTTTTATCCCCCACCACCCCAGTACTGTGAGTTTGAATCCAGGGACCTGCACTTGCTAGACAAGCATTCTACTACTGAGCGATACCTCCAGCCCCCCTTTTTATTTTGTGACAGGGTCTTGTTAAGTTTTGCACTGATGTGTTAGGATGACAGGTGTGTGCCCACGGTTCTTAGTTTGTTTTTACTTTTTAAATTCTGGTTTGTGTGAATATCCATTGTTTATATTTTGAAATAGATATGTTCAATCCTTTATTTTTTTCCTTAATTTTTTTCCTAAGTTATAGCATTTTCCCCTGAGTTTTCCCTGTGACTTCCACTCTTCCTTTTACCCTAATCTGTGGCAAGGTAGGGTGATTAGATAGCCATCTGAATGTTGTCTTAGTTATGTAGTTAGTTGGGTATTTCATATTGACTCTGGAGTAATGAGGAGAAAAAAAGAGGCAGGGAATTATAGGAAAATGGGCCACAGGGTGCGACAACGTATTTATTACATTTCCCACTAACAGGAACCAGGATTCCATAGAGAAATGACTGATTGTGAGTCTGGGACTAGAAATACTCAGAGTAGCCCATTGTAGCAGAAAGCAAGTGATCAGTCACTGGGCTGGCAGCCTGAAAGGCTCTCTGGCACAATATGGGCAGATAAAAGGAGTAATGCACGGGGTTAAAACACATCAACTGTGTTAAAATCCATGACTTCATAACACAAGAGCCAGTGACAACAGAACACCTTTGTTACCTGTGATAGATGCTGCAAGATCCAGGTATTCCTTGGGCACATGGAAATAATCAAACATTCATCTTTTGAGTCTCTCCTGGATAACTAAGTACAGTAGTCCCCTTTCCTTATCTGCAGTTTTGCTTTCAGCCTTGCAGGTTCCCAAAGTCAGCCATAATCTCAAGATATTAGTGGAAAATTCCAGAAATAAATGATTCATAAGTTTTAAATTGGGGCTGGGTAAAGTGTTGCTCTGCAGTCTCTGAGGTCCCTGGTCCAATTCCCAGCACCGCAAAAATGGGAGAAGGACGCGGCAGTCCACTCCCAAGGCAATCCTGAACCAATCAGCCATTGAAAACTTTATGCAGGTCGCTATGAGTTGGGTATAACTCGGTGGCATCTAACAACAACAACAACAACAACAACAACATTTTAAATTGTGCACCTCTTTGAATAGTGTGATGAAATGTCGTGTTGTCCTGCTTTGTTCCAGCCAGGTCATGATCCATCCCTTTGTTTGGTGTATTTGTGTTGTATCCTTTAGTCACTTTGTAGCTGTCATGTAGTGTTTATGCTTACCCCTTATTTCCCTTAAGAGTAAAAGGAGTAGTGATGCTGTACCCAAAGCACAGGAGTAGTGATGCTGGTGATTCAGATATGTCAAAGAGAAGCCATGAAGTACTTCCTTTAAGCATGTTGAAGTTGCTAAGGTCTGTGTTAAGCACAAGTACATCTATCCACGAAATTGTGAAGAAAGAAAAAAATTCAGGCTAGTTTTGCTGTTGCAACTCACATTGCAAAAGTTATGGCTACAGTGTGTGATAACGGTGCTTAATTAAGATGGGAAAGCCATTAAGTTTGAAGGCAGAAGACATGAACAGAAAATATGTTGTGATTCATGGCTGCTTATGCCAGAAGGCATTGGGCTTACCTGGTAACTTACTGTTACTGTTTATCTTTTACTGTGCCTAACTTATAAGTTTTGTCATAGGTAGGTATATGTAGGGAAAACATAGTACCAAACCCTATGTATACTATCTGCAGTTTCGGGTGGTTTTGGATTGTTTCTCCTGATAAGGAGGGACTGTTACTCTACAAGGTATAAATGAACATATCCAAAGATATTGTTTGAGTATACAACCAAGAAAATCTATAAAAGAGGATATTTATATAGGGAAAATATCTTTTTTTTAAAAAAAAAATAAATAAATGCTAAAAGAAGAAAAAGGCTCAAAAGAATGTATAAATTAAAAAACACATTAAAGCCCAGTGTGGTGGCACACACCTATAATACCTGCACTCAGGAGGCTGAGACAGGAGGATTGGTGTGAGTTTGAGGCCAGCCTGGGCTACACAGTGAGACACTTTCTTAAAGAATACGAAAGAGCATCAATAACAACCCCCCGAAAAAAAAGAAAAGAAAAAAAAAAAAAAAACCAAAAAAACCACATCAACCAAAATACAATGTAGGGATCGTGTTTGGAAGGATCTAGTTCTAACCAGTTACTTGTAAAAAAGATCTTGGGAAAATTTGAGCCCTAGATATCTGATACTAACAAATTATTGTTAATTTTTCTTAGGATATAATAAGGATATTCTGCATGTCTTAGAACTTCTAAATTCTAGCATTTATGGTAATATTTACAGATAATTATGACACCTGGAATTTACTTTAAAATCTAGGTTGTGGGCATATGGGTGATTTCCCTTTTTATTTGTTTTTGAGACGAGTCTCACTACATAGCCCTGGCTGGCCTGGAACTTAAGATCCTCCTGCCTCGGCCTTCCAGGTGCTGAGGTCACAGATGTGTGCCATGATGCCAGTAGTATGGGTGGTTTCTTACCTGAAAGTTCAAGAAAAAACATTAATACTAAACATAGGAATACTATAGCTAAGATGAAAATTTTGGCTTAATCTTTTTTTTTTTTTTTTTTTTTTGCTGGTACTGGGGGTTGAACCCAGGGCCTTGTGCTTGCATGCTCTGGAAGTGCCGGACCACTGAGCTGCACCCCAAACCATTTATTTTTATTTTTTACTTTTTGAGACAGGGTCTCTCCAAGTTGAGCAGACTGCGTCTGATCTCGAACTTGGGATCCTCCTGCCTCCACCTCCCGAGCCCCTGGGATGACAGGTGTGCGCCACCACTCGGGGCTCGGCTTAATCTTTTAAAAAAGAGAGATTTGAATGATTTCTAATTGGGGTTAGTCATGGTTCTTTGTAGTTAGTGTCCCTTTCCTCCCCAGTTCTGACTCATTCGTATGCCTCATAGGGTAAGGAGTTTATTATTTTGTTGTTGTTAAGTGTCGTCGGGTCAGGTCCAACTCATAGTGACCCTATGTACAACGGAATGAAACACTCCTGACACTGTGCCATGCCCAGCACTATTGTCAGTGCTTCTCTGCTATTCATAGGGTTTTCATTGGCAGCTTGTTTCACGAGTGGGTTGCCAGGTCCTTGTCCTAGCCTGCAGCACCTAGTATTCCCAGGCAGTCTCCTTTCCAAGGACTAACCAGGTCAACCCTGCTTAGCTTCTGAGAATAGGTGAGATTGGATGCCAGAATGCTGTGGCTGCAGACATTGTTTTTTTTAACATAAGATTAAAATAACTTCTGAGACCCATACTATTTTGATTTTTTGAGACAGGATTTCACTGTGTAGCCCAAGCTGGCCTAACCTCGAGATCCTCCTGACTTTGCTTCCCAAGTGATGGGATTACAGACATGTGTCTCTATGTCCGGCCACCTTTTAATTTGACACTTGCTGTGGTGCTAGGGTAAGCTGTATTGAGAACATTTCTCATATTTTTTGATTGGGCTTCTTGATTATAGATTCTTTGAAGTACAAACTCTCATGCTGTTCTTTGCTTGGTGTTGATAGCTCTAAAGAATTGTTTTTTTTAAAAAATTATTATTGCTTTCTTGTTATAGTATTTATTCCTCATTTTAACTGACTTTACTATTGAGGATTACATTGGCTTTGTCTTCAATAAATGAAGGTTTTAGAAACTTCCTGGAGTTCTGATGTAGTTGTTTTCCTCCGTCTTTTTCTTTGGCGTGTAGTCTTTGCTATTTTTTGTCGGAGATATCCCCAGGGGTATTAGTCTTGAGTTCCTTTTTTTTTTTTGCACAATACTGAGGAGTTGAACCTGGGGCCTCACACATGCTTTTTGCAAGTGTTCAACCATTGAGTTGTAACCTCAGCCCATTTTTTACTTTGTATTTAGAGGCAGAGTCTCACTAAGTTATATAGGCTGCCTCTGGCCTTGAATTTGGGATTCTCCTGCCTCAGCCTCTCCAGTTACTGGGATTGAAGGCATGTGGCACCACGCCCAGTCAGAATTTATATTTGTTGCAACTGAGATGTACCATTGATACATATCCTTCCTCTCCAACCCCAGCCCTGCAAAGGGTTTTAAAGGATATAGTGAAATCTTCCACTCTCATAGACAGGCCACGAGGGCATGGCCTGGTCATGAAATCTTTCAGTTTTTGAGTGTAGTATCATGTGAAACTTAAACTTACTAGCATTTTCCAGCTTAAGGTGCTCACACATCAAATTCAGTTTGTAGATTTAATTCCAAATTTAACAAATAACTTGAGTGCTTGTTTTTGTAAGAATGACAATACTTTACAGAACAGCACATAAAAATCCTGCTAGCACAGGCCTCTCTACATTGTGTGTGGGAGACGGATAATAAACTAGACAACATTAAAAACGTGTTAGCGATATGTGCCCTACAGAGAAAATACAGCACAGAGTGACGTTGGCGTACTGATGCCCGAGGGAAGAGCTTTCCCTATAGAGATGCTGAGGTGGGCAGAAGGGCCAGGCATGTCGGCAGAGGAGTATGGAGGGGAGAGTCAGGCGGTGTTAATAAGTAAGGACTTCAGCTCCTACTTGTGAGGTAGCCATTAAAGGATTTTCTGCACAGTGACATGCCCTGATCTGCTTTTTAGTAGGTTCACCCTTGGCTGGCTGTGCTGAGCTTACGAATTGCAGGGGGACAAAGATTGGCATGAGACATTAACAGTAAGTCTGATGACATGGTACTGGCTTGGTCCACTGTGGTAGTAGTAGAAGTGGTTGAATTCTTGGATATATTTTGTAAACAGAGTTGTCAGGATTTGCTGGTGGACCAGAATTTTCACGGGATGGTGAGTGTGGGAGAATGTGGCAGGAATGACTTCCTTTTGACCTGAGCAAGTGAAAGGATGGTGTTGGCGTTATCTAAGATGGAAAGGGCTGTAGGACCAGGAGGAGTGATTACCAGGGGCTCAGTTTTGAATAAGCCAACTTTGAATTGCTTATTCAAGTTGAAGTGAAGCAGGCGGTGTGTGGTAGCACATGCATGTACTCCCAGTGACTTGGGGGATGGAGGCAGAAGAATCACCAAGTTCGAGACCAGAGGCAGTTTGCACAACTTAGACCCTGATTCAAAATTTTAAAAAAGGGGAGGGTGTAGCTCAGTGGTACAGCACTTGGAAAGTATGCGCAAGGCCCTCAGTTCAACACCCCAGGACCCTGGGGGGAAACGTGGAAGTGAAACAGGTTACCTTCATCTGGATTTCAGTGCAGAGGGTTGGCTCAAAAAGACACACTGGTACATTGTTACCAAATAGGTTGGTGTAAACCAGGAGGATGGGTACCTTCAGTGAGGGAGTAAGTAGGTAGAGAAACAAGGATAAAGGACGTAAGTCTTGGGACACTAGTATTAAAAGTCTGAGAAATTACTAGAAACTAGCGAAGAACTGTGAAGGCAAATAGCCAGTGAAGTAAAAGGAAACCCAGAATATTGTGGTCTGTAAGCCAAGAAAAGAAAGTTTCAAGGAGTGAAGGAGTTGAGCTGGGCCAGGTAAGATAAGGATGCAGTAAGGAGGGCAGTTTCAGTGGAGGGGATTAAGCCAAAGACAGGTTGGTCTGAGATTGAGAGAATGTAGGAGAGACTAGAGATAGGGAATGAAGACAACTCAGAGTTGTACCTTTACGAGAGCAGAGAAATGCGGCAGCACCTGGAGGTGGGGTGGTATTTATTATCCGCCCCCCGGTACCAGGGCCTCACACATGGTAGGCAAGTGTTCCCCCACTGAGCTGCACCCCCAGCCCCGCTTATAACTGGGCTTCAGTTTTGTTTTTGTAAAGGTTGGAGAAGTAATGTTGTTGTTGTTGTTAGGTGCCGTCGAGTCAGTATCCGACCCATAGCGACCCTCTGTTCAACAGGGGAAACACTATTGTCAGTGCTTCCCTGCTGTTCATAGGGTTTTCAATGGCAGATTGATTTTTGGGAGGGGGTTGCCAGGTCCTTCTCCTAAGCCTACAGCTTCTGGTGTTCCCAGGCGGTCTCCCATCCAGGTACTAACCAGGCCTGGCCCTGCTTAGCTTCCGAGATCTGACGGGATCGGATGCCACAGGGCTACCGCTGCAGGGGAGAAGTAATAGTATGTTTGATATTGATGAGGTTGAATTTAGTAGAGGGAAAAATTGGTGACATAACAGGGGCTTGGGATTTCTGAAGGGTGTCTTAAAAGTGAGGAAAATGGGATCCGATTACTGTTCAGTTTTGAAGCCTTATTTAGGAGCGTAGGCAGTTCATTCCAAGTTATATGAGAGAAGGTAGAATAGTTAGTATTGGGGCAGAGATTCAGAAAGGGTGGATCTGTGTAGAATGTGGCAAAGTTTAGTACTTACTTCAGTGGAGTTTTTGTGAGCATTAGAAAAGCCAGTATTTGTAAGGGCAGGGTTATCAAACAGTGCTTAGTAAGTGCTATGTCATGATCACCTCAATCATTAGTTATCACATGTAGAGGCAACTGTAAAAGACTTGTTGTATGCAATTGTATAAGTTCATAATATTTGTAAAGTTACAGTGTGATGTGCAAGATCGGTTCCTTTAGTCGTTCCTGTAATACCTTGGAAATACTGGCTTTTCATTCAAGCCAGATGAATCAGTCAGTAACCTCTAGTTCATCTTTTCTTTGCAAAGATGCTGGCCACTGTAGGTACCAGTCACAGAGAATCAGCCTAAAAACACATCTCAGAAGGACAAGAGTTGCACAGTTCTGCTCAGAAACAAGGACAAGTTGATTTTATTTGTTAATGGTTTTGAAGGTGTTTGGGTTTCTTTGACATGTGATAGTGTAACACTACGTAATAAAAAATGGAATTCTTTATATATTGGTTAGAAGTAGCAGAGAAATCATATATATTCATAGAAGTAGCAATTGCAGTTTTAGGACCAGTTTGTAAAGTGGTCCCACCAGATCATGTGGGACTAGTAGACAGAGAGTTGGAACCAGTAGGTACTTGGGAGATCAACTCATTCTCACCAACTTTGAGTATGTATGTTCCTACTTTGAAATAAGGCACAGAACATGAAAATCTGTAGGAATATCACTATCACTTTAGGGTGAGATGGAGGTGCGAAGGTGAATGGGGGGGGATCCGAAGAAGTCTGATGAGAGAGCTTAGAACATCTGTCAGAGAGACAGGGTTGTTAGAGAATCAGATCTTGGTGATAGAGATTGCTAGGTTCTGACTGGGTTGTTGGGTAAGAAGTGACTGGGTTAACAAGGCAAGTCAATTTAGTAAGAAGATCTAGTGTGTAAAATCCTTTAAGAGACCATTAGAAGACCTGGGAGAAGTTGGAAACCATCAGTTTGGGTCTGATTCATAGCAACCATAATAAGGTTTTCAATGTCTGATTGTTTCTGGAATTGCTTCAGGAGTGGATTGCCATGTCCTTCTCCCACTTTTGCTGTCCTGGGGATCAAACCCGGGTCCTTAGAGAATGTGGAGCAGCATTCTACCAACTGAGCTAAACCCCAGTCCAAAATTACAGAGGAGTTGATTTGAATCAAAGTCTGATAATGGAAAAGAATTTAAATACACTGTGTTTGAAGTATCTTTGGAGCCAAATTATTTTCATAAAATTATGCTTTCCAACAAATCCTTGTTTGATAATGGTATGTTCAACATTTGGCCACAGAATATTCTGAGATAAAAAATAAATGAGTTAAGATAGGGATACTGTAGTCTAGAAAAGCACATTAAGGGGAATTATATGACATAAGAAAGATAAAAATTACGTTGTAGATATTTATGAGAGGAGGCGGCTACCTTCAGGAGATATTTCAGGCAATACCATGCTATTCTAGGTGGGAAAAAGTAGTTTCTGTACATTGCATACAGAGATCTGGTTGAAATTAAATAAAAGTAAGAACAATTTCAAAGTACAGTGTGTCTCTCTCTGCTCCCCCAGTGAGTTCTTCAGAAGTTTTTCTGTTAAGTGAGTGGTAAAGGGGAAAGGCAAGAAAGTGAAACAGAAATATATAAAAATTACTCTTTTAGGCAGGAGACAGACCTCATGGCTATAATCCCAGCAACTCGGGAGGCAGAGGTAGGAGGATTGCAGGTTCGAGGACAGAGGCAGCCTGTGTAATTTAGCAAGACCCTGTCTTAGGATAAAGAATAAAAAAGAGCCTGATGGTGCATCCCAGCGGTAGGCACTTGTAAAGTATGTTGGAGGCCCTGGGTTCAACCCCTAAGAACTGCCAAATGTTTTTTACTTTTTAGGCCATGTGCAGTGGTATATGCCTATAATTCCAGCAGTCTGGGAGGCTGAGGCAGGTGGATTGCTCATTCCAGGCCAGTGGCAGCCTGTGCAATTTAGTGATACCCTTTGTCAAAATGAAAAATTAAAAGAAGGGGGTGGGAGTGGGGATGCAGCTCAGTGGTAGAGCTCTTGCCTAGCATGCTCAAGGCCTTGGCTTTGATCCCCAGCCCCACCAACTAAAAAACATTTTATTTTTTTTTACTTTTTAAAAATTGTGCAATAGCTGAGCGTGGTGGCTCATGCCTTGTAACCCTAGTGACTTGGAAGACGGAGGCAGGAGGATTGCAGATTCAAGGCCAGAAGCAGCCTGTATAACTTAACGAGACTCTGTCTTAAGACTAAAAAAAAATGATCTGAGGGTGCAGCTCAGTGGTAGAGTATTTGCAAAAGGCATGTGTGAGGCTCAACCCTCAAGTACCTAAAAAAAAAAAATTTTTTTTTGCAACAGAATACATTTAGGAGGATAGGAACATAGAAATGAAGAAAAAGAACCTTTTTGTTTTTTGGGGTGCTGCAGGGCTGAACCCAGTGCCTTGTGCATACTTAGTAAATGCTCTGCTACTGAGCTGCACTCCCAGCACCTTTTTTATTTTTTAAATTGAGACAGTGTCTTGCTCAGGCTGCCTCTGGTTTCCATCCTTCTATCCTGCTTCCACCTCCCAAGTTGCTGGGATTACAGATGTGAGCCACTATGCCTGGCAAAAATGAAGAAAACATCTTTAAACAAAGAGAAAAATATTATGAATATTTTATTCTTAGTTATTAAAATGAATTTTATTTAAAAAATTGCAACATGAAGCTGGGCATGTATGGCTTTACATGCCTGTATCCCCTGCATTTAGGATGAGGAGACAGAGGGATCATGAGTTCGAGGACAGCCTGAGCTACTTACTGAGACACTGTCTCAAAAAACAACAAAAACAGAACAAAAACACAAAAGGTTGGGGATGTAGCTCCATGGTAGAGCACTTTTTGCTTAGCATTTACCAGGTCTTTGGTTCAGTCCCTAGCACTGGGGAAAAAGAAAAAAGGCAATCTGACAAAGTCAAATCAAATTTCCTTAAAAATAAATGAGCACAAGGACCCAGTGGAAAAATGAAAAATGGACAGAGGCATGAACAGTCTATTTGTGGAAAGCTACAGATTGCTTTAAAAAATGTGGAAGATGCTAGACTTCGCTTATACAAGCACATTTAAAGCTATACCAAGGTTTTCTTTTTTCCTCAAACAGGAGATAAACCCCTTTGTTGTAGACAAAACTACCAATTCTCAGGTCCTAGTCATGCACTCATTTTCCAGTCTACTCCTAAGTATGGACAGTCAACTTTTATCAGATAAGGAAAGGTGAACCTCTGTCCTCCTCCTTTGACAGAAATCAGCAGAGATAGAAAACAACAAGGAGAAAACATACCCCAGACAAGGAGAAGAGAACATTTTTTAAAAAGAAAAAGAAACTAAGGAGAAGAATGTTTGTAAGCAGGAACAGGATTGTGTAAAGGAGGAAAGGAACTGTGTGTATGTGTGTGTGTGTGTGTGTGTGTGTGTGTGTGTGTGTGTGTGGGGGTGTGTGCGCGCGCGCGCGCGGGGAGGGGCTGGCACAGGGATCACAAGTGTGCAGCACCTGGCTCAAGCTCCTCTCATATCTATTAGGAGCTAGCACCAACATTGTGATGTCTAGGTCATTAAAATGCTTGCCCCTTCCTTGGTCATTACCCTTCCTTGTGGTCTAGTCACTAATGAGGTAAAATGTACCACAAAGAAAGATCCTCCAATGTCATGCTATGGCACAGCTTGGCTCTAGCCTTTTTTTGGATTGGTTGGTGACTGTTTTATACCTGTTCTTAAAATACTTTGATCTTCATTCCTGCTCATCAAATCACTTTGAGAGTAAATGAGTTAATGCCTAGCCTACCCATGGAATATAGTAAATATGCTAATGTTTGATTTTATTATCTAAATTTTTTGTCCAGAGTTATTTATGCACAGTTGGCCCAGGGAATGGTTTAGAAAATTTTCTGTTTCATAGGCTAGTTCACTACTGAACCAGCTGGGCGCTATGGTGCACACCTGTGATACCAGTGACTTGGGAGGCTGAGGCAGGAATATTATAAGTTAGCTAGACCCTGTATCAAAATAAAATTAACAGAAAAGGGGTGGGGGAAGGGTTGCTAGAGCACTTGCCTAGCATATATGAGGCTCTGGGTTCAGTCCCCCAGTATTGGGGGGAAGGTGCCTTTCACTTATTATAAATATGCCTAGAATTGGTATAGCCTGTAGCCTTAACCACGGTGGTGTCCGATCTCATCAGATCTCAGAAGCTAAGCAGGGTTGGGCCTGGTTAGTAGCAGGATGGGAGACCGCCTGGAAACACAAGGTGCTGTAGGCTTTCGAGAAGGACCCAGCAATCCAATCCCAAAAAACAATCAGCCATTGAAAACCCTATGAATAGCAGAGAAGCAGTAACAATACTGTTTCACCTGTTGTACGTAGGGTCGCTGAGTTGGACACGACTCAACAGCACCTAACAACAACAAAGACTGACATTTGGGATGATTGCTGAGATAACCAACCATTCAACTTTTTGGAGGATATTGAGGTCTGGTTTTGGTCTCTTCTTTTCAGTCTCAGGCTGGCCATGAACTGGAGATCCTCTTGTCTCAGCCTTTCAGGTGCTGGGATTACAGGTATGGGCCACCATACCCAGGTTGGCCCATACTTTTATATAATTATTTTGAAAGTCTAGTAGTTTTTTTTCCCTTCCCATCAAAATTCTGCTTTTGTATTTTAGGATTAATTCTGGAGGCTTCCCTTCTGTAATTGAGTGACAATGTGTGTTTAAAATTACTTTATTTTGATTTTTTTTAGTTTATTTTCTGGCATTAAGTTGAATACCTAATACATTTAATATGTGGTCAGTATATAGTACTTAGGCTGGGATCTTTGAGTATAGCATTATTTTTGTGCTGAAGATTTTTATATAGATAGGTGTGTCCTGTGTCCCCCCCCCCCCCTTTTGTCTTTTTGGTACTGGGGAATTGAACCCTGGGCTTTGCACCTGCTAGGCAAAAGCACTACCACTGAGCTAAATTTCCAGCCCTTATATAGGTAGTTTTTATGATTATTTTCTCAGTACTCTGTATTGGCGTTGATTTCCATTCTTGGTAATTTATAGAGAGACTAAATACATCATCAGATTTTCCTGCATTAAGGGGAATAGTTAAATTGCTTGTGAGATTGTGGTCTAGACTATTTCTCCTTTCTTGGATCTTTGAGATGTTAATGGCGTAAGTAGATGATTAGTTTTTGTAACTTCTCCATAGATTTGGTCTGCTCCTGTCATATATTTAGCCATTTTATTATTTTGTCTGTTTCATCCTTCGGGATGGAAATGGTAATTGCTTTCTATTCTTATTTCTGCCCAGAAGTTTTTCTTGTATTTAAAGGGTTTTCTCCAGCTATGTAATGAAGGTCTTCATGCATAGTTTTATTTTATTTTTAGTTTTTTTGTTTTTTTTTTTTTTTTTTTTTTTTTTTTTTTTTTTTTTTTTTTTTGTTTTTTTTTTTTTTTTTTTTTTTTTTTTTTTTTTTTTTTTTTTTTTTTTTTTTTTTTTTTTTTTTGCACTGGAGATCAAACCTAGGTTCCCCCTAACCCCACCCACCATACTGGTTTGAACTCAGGGCCTTGTGCTTACATGCTTTGCAAATGCTGTACCACTGAGCTGCACCCTCAGCCCCACCCCCTGCTTTTTAAACTTTGTGAGACAGGGTCTCACTAAGTTATACAAACTGCCTCTGTCTCAAACTTGGCAATCCTTCTGCCTCCACTTCTTGAGTCACTGGGATCATAGGCATGCACCACTGCGCCTGGCTTGAACCTAATTTTATAAACATTATTTCCTTATAGATTGTAATATCAATCATTGTAAAAAGTGGCTCTCTTGTTGCTTCCTTTAATGTTCTTTCATTTTGAATTCAGTGACTTTAAAAGGGTGTTTATACTTGCCTAGCACTCCTGAAACAATCCTGAAAAATTTAGTCATTGAAAACCCTATGAGGGTCGCTGTGAGTCACACCCGACTTGAGGGTGTACCTAATAACAACAACAACATACTTGTCTGGCATAGGCTTTTTTTTTTTTTTTTGGTGGTACTGGGGGCCGGGGTTGAGGGCCTCTTGCTTGCATGCTTTGCAATTGCTGTACCACTGAGCTGTACTCCCAGCCCCCCCCCCCCTTTGAGACAGCCTTGCTAAAGTCTTGCCTCTAGTTTCAAACTTTTGATCCACCTGCTTCTGCCTCCTGAGTTGCCAGGATTACAGGCATGAGCCACCACACTCGGCTTTGCCTGGCATAGTTTTGTCCTACCTTTAATTTTGCAAAGTCTCTATTTTAGGTTTATCTCATGTAGTCCTTGTGTAGTTGGATCAACATTAGATTTTTTTTTTTGGACTCAGTTTGAGATGCTTTAACCACTTTCCTTAATGTCTTTTTTTTTTCTTTTTTGCTTGGTTTTCTTTTTCTTCTTTTAAACTACATTGTTTTCTATTTTCTTTCTTTTTTCTCTTATTTTAGAAGTTTAGACATATTTCATTATGTCTAAGGTACTATTGCCTGCAGCCGTAGCCCTGTGGCATCCGATCCCGTCAGATCTCCGAAGCTAAGCAGGGTCGGGCCTGGTTAGTCCTTGGATGGGAGACCGCCTAACACCAGATGCTGTAGGCTTGGGAGAAGGACCTGGCAACCCACTCCCAAAAATCAATCCGCCATTGAAAACCCTATGAACAGCAGAGAAGCACTGACAGTAGTGTTTCCCCTGTTGTATGTAGGGTCGCTATGAGTCGGATACCGACTTGAGGGCACCTAACAACAACAAGGTACTATTGTATGATTTGTTATTTTGTATGCCAGTAATGTGGTTATACCTGCAGCCATACCACTGTGGCATCTGATTCGGTCAGATCTTGGGAGCTAAGCAGGGTTGGGCCTGGTTAGTACTTGGATAGGAGACTGCCTGAGAACACCAGGTGCTGTAGGCTTGGGAGAAGGACCTGACAACCCACTCGGAAAAAACATTGAAAACCTTGTGAATAGCAGAGGAGCACTGACAATAGTGTTTCGCCTGTTGTACATAAGGTTGCTATGAGTCATATACCGACTCGACGGCACCTAACAACAAATACACACACACACACACACACACACACACACACACCCCTTGCTGACAAAAATGATGCTGGAGATTTTATGGTAGAATTTTGTAATACCAATGACCGTTTCATTGCAAGTACATTTTTTCACCCACATAAACCGTTGTGGTGTCTGATCCTGTCAGATCTCGGAAGTTAAGCTGGGTTGGGCCTGATTAGTACTTGGATGGGAGACCACTTGGGAACACCAGTGCTATAGGCTTGGGACAAGGACCTGGAAACCCACTCCCAAAAAACAACTATTGAAAACCCTGTGAATAACAGAGAAGCACTGGCAGTAGTATTTTGCCTGTTGTACATAGGGTTGGTATGAGTCAGACACCAACTTGATGGCATCTAACAATAACAACAATGTGGTTATATTTTGTTAAACCACCAAACACCATTAATTGGAATATGCATGTTCATTTCAGATATACTAAAATGAAGAAAGCATATCTTAGAATAGATGAAACACAGTAGCTTGTAGTTTTGTGGTTGTTACTATAAAGCTGTAGCCTTAATATATTTGAGTCTGTTACATATATCAGATTTTCCAGGAGTAGTTGTTTGAATCCTGTATTCACAATGTGCCTTTTTTTTTCCCTTGATGATGCTTGGGCGTTGAACCCAGGGCTTTGCACATCCTTTTTGGGTACTTTACCAGTGGGCTCCCCCCGAGCCCATTTTTTAATTTTTGTCTTAGCAAGTTACGCAGGCTGCCTCTGGCCTTGAACCTGCGATCCTCCTGTATCAGCCTCCCATGACACTCAAATTATAAGTATGGGCCACCTTGTCCTGCTTATCAGAGTTAATGAGCCTGGAAATGTCTATTAGTGACTTTCAAAGTAAAATGTTTTGGCTAGTTACAAATTTGGAGCTACATCTCCCTTCCCTTAATACCGTCCAGACACTGTTCCCTTACTTTGTATCATCAAGGGTTACTTTAGAGAGAAATCCAGAGTCAGCCTGACTGCTTTTTTTCCCTTTGTAGGTGACCTACTTCTGCCTGAGTATTGGTAGGATTGTTTCTTTATCATTGATGTTCAGTGGCTTCATCAGAATATATCTCAGTCTTGCTGTAAACTCTCTATTAACATTTTCCTGTTAGATGGTATTTCAGACTGTGGGTTCAGGAATAGCTTCTTGCATATGTTTTAACATGCTTTCATGTTAATTTTTCTTTCCTCAGGAAACATCAGTTTTATGATTTCTCCTTCATTTCATTTCCATTTTATAATTTTTCTAAATACTTTTTTCTTTTTTGTTGTGATCCATGTAATTTTCTTATCTTTTATTTTTAAATTCATTTTCATCAGTATCAGGACTGTTACTTCCTATATTCTGATTTTCATTTTGTCAGCAGCGTCAGTACTTCATTTAATTTTACTTATTTACATCTGTGAGCTATCCTTTCAACTTGTCTCATTTACTTCTCTTTTAAAAACAGCCTTTACTTGTGGTAAAAACAGGTAAACCACATTGTATTTGAGAAGATGGGTTACACACAGGTGCAAAGCAGCCGATACCAAAATTTATTCTCCAAGAAAAAACAAGTGATTGGTAAAATGGTTTTTATCAAGTTATGCTGTTAGATGTTGCGTTTTATTAATGGCCGTCACTTACAGGTTTAAAGATGTTTTTTTGTGCAATTGGATAAACTTTTGAATACAGTAGAAATCTGTTTTTGCAATACGTATTTCCATTTGTGAGGAAGAAGTGTTCAATGGCTTTTCCCCTGTTAATCATTGAAATCTACTGAGGCTATGTTTTATTCAGTGAGATATAATATGGAGTAGAAAAATTCACTGATTCATGAGTATCAGTGTATCACAGTAAGAAGACCTGCTATGGAAATTTCTCCGAATGTCAGTTTGCATTTTGTTTTACTTATTTACTATTTATTTAATTTTTTTTTTGAGGCAGAGTCTCACTGTGTGGCCCAGGCTGGCCTTGAACTCCTGTCAGTCCTCCTGTCTCAGCCTCCTGAGTACTGAGATCACAACTGTGTACCACCATCCCCGGCTGGCCTTTGTTTTGTCTGGAACAAATGAAAGTAATCAACAGTGTGCCAATGATACATTTAGCATTGAAGGAAGTAGTAGACGTTGGGGACTGTGTGCAGATTGTGGTTGCTGAGAGTGCAACTTTCACTGAGACTCATAAAAAAGTGTAAGACTTTGAAGTATTTTAACTGTTCAAGGAACATGTTCTCCCATGAGGTTTTGTTTTTATGACAGCTAAGATAAAAGCAGTCTTTATTCTACTGCTGATGTTAAAGGTTATTTTAATAGTCTTGCACATTTAGAGTATGCCAGGGCTAAGGTTTAGCTCAGTTGGTAGAGTGCCTGCTCTGCATTCTGAGGACCCAGGTTCGATCCCCAGCACTACAAAAATGGGAGAAGGATGTTGCAATCAACTGGGGGGTGGGGAATTCTGAAACAGTCATTCATTGAGAATCCAATGAGGGTCCGTGTGAGTCATACCCGACTACATGACACCTAACAGCATCAACAAGCAGCTTAAGAAAAACCAGAGAAGGACATGACAATCCACTCCCAAAGCAATCCCGAGACAGTCAGCCACTGAAAACCCTGTGAAAATCCCTGTGACTTGGATCTGACTTGACGGCACCTAAGAACAATAACAGCAACTTAATATTTTGAATAGCTGGAATTTATGGTTCTGGAATCTTGTAGTTTATCCTCATCAATTAAACTTTTTGTCAGAATTTAAGGATTCCAAACTGTGCTTGATTGCCAATGATATGGCTTTTTCTTGAGGTGCTGCATCTTTTTAGCTAACCCATTTATCCGATAAATATTTGCTACCAGAGACTGTAATGGATCCTGGGACTATATCAGTAAACAGACCAAAATCCACGCCCTTTTAGAGCTTGCATTGTAGTCAGGGTAGAGGAGTTCAATAGTTAATAGAATGTAAGACAGGAAAAGGGAATAAAATAGGGAGTGTGTGAAGGTGTGAGGGTTACAATTTAAAACAGGATGACATTTGAAGAATTTTGTTAGATGAGGGAGTGAATGGTGCAAAGGGGTCCAGTGAGCACAAAGGCCTAGGAGTGGAGGCAGGCTTGAGTGTTGGAGGAAGGTGGCAGAGCTGTTAGCTGAACCCAGAGACAGAACGTTGGAGAGAGATGCTGGTAATTTCAAAGAGCCTTATGGGCCATTACTGAGTGAGATCAGGATGCCGCTGGAGTAGCAGCATGGTCAGCATTCCCATTGTAGCAGGATCACCTCTGTCTGCTAGACTGATCATAGATGAATTACGGAAGGTGTTTTACATAGCACCCCACCATACCCATTTAAGCAAATGTTTATAACTGAAATGAAACCTTCACTAATAATACCTCTACTCTATTTTTCATTTCTGTTAGGAAAAAGAAATGCTGGTTAAATTACAGATTGAGATTTAGATCTGTTTCATGATTGCATGACTTGTAGTTGAAAAAACAATAAACAAAAATGTAGGCCCTGACTTAGCAGGAAGGAAGTGAAATTTAAGGCTGCATATTAAAGCAAAATGAACAAAACGTAAAATAACAAAGAATAAAACCTTAAAATTAGTGCTATATGCGTACTGACCTTTGATTCAAAAAGCCTAATGGTAAAGTGCCCTGCTCTCCAGAGACAAGTACTTTTATAAAACCGTTTGGTTCAGATCTCCTGAGGGTTGAACTTTATGCTTCTAAATAATGTGCTTACAGTGTTTATTTTTTGGTTTATCAACTTTAGACATTCTCTGTTGACTTCTTGCTATGACAGATGTTTTCAGTCCCACTTCTCACTACTGACCTTCCTTCGTTCGACGGTCACTGACCTGGTGCCTCTCTGGGGTTCTGCCCAGAAGATTAGCCTTCCTCCGCCTCAGCCCCTCTGTGAGTATTCCTCTCTTCTGCTCCCTCCACCTTGCTGTGCAGTTCACATTCTTCCATCTGTCTCCATCTTTCAGAACCATGGGCAAGCCTCCTGTTTTGTTTTTTTGCAGTGCTAGGGGTTGAACCCAGGGCCTCACATATGCTAGACAGATGCTCTGACACTGAGCTGCACCCCCAGCCCCCTTTTCAATTTTTATTTTGAGACAGGGTCTCGCTAAATTGTGCAGGCTGCCTCTGGCCTCAAACTTGCAACCCTCTAACCTTGGTCTCCTGTATCACTGGGATTACAGGCATGTGCTGCGGCACTGGGTTAAGACACCTAATCTTTTAAAAGAATATTTCTAATTAAAATATTTTAAAGTTTCTTTTAAATTTTTATTGATGTAGAGTCTCAGGAGGGAGAGGAGATAAAACATGTACTCAGATTGGCACTTGGAACTGAAAGACAGACTAGATGGTTAGGCCAAAGGGTGGTTTTGTTTGGTTTTGCTTTTTAAAAATGTGTATAGTTATCTGTTTTTTAAGAGCTAGGTATGTTTGCAATATTTCATCTCTTAAGGAACTGTAAGTATTTTTCCATGTCATCAAATACGGTTTCAGAGTTTATTGAATAGATGTATCACATCTTTCATATGCTGGTACATAATACTCCCCACATTTTGACTTTTAGGTCGTTTCAAAGTTATAAATTATTTGACAAGATCATTTTTTGAGACAGGGTCTCACTGTGTGGCCCAGGCTAGCTTGGAGCTCACTATGAAGAATAGGCTGGCATGGAATTTGTACCAGTGCTCCTGTCTCAGCCTTCTGAGTGCTGAAATTACAGGTGTGTGCCATCATAAAAAATTATTTGGATTACAGCTAATACTTATGAATTTTCCATATTTTCCATATTTTTGCATAAATTTCTAGGAATGATCATTGAGGAGTCACAGAAGATAATTGTTTTGAAGTTCTTAGTAGCACTGATTGCCTTCTAGAAAGGTTTTGCTAATTTATAGTCCCACCACCATTGTGTTAAGACGCTACTTTTTACTGTGTTCTTAGTACTATTAGGAACTTTTTTAAATGTTTGATTTTTGCTAGGCAGAAAAAAAAAATTAAAAGATTCCCAGGGAAGTTGAACATTTGACAGATTTGAGTGTGTGTTTGTTTCAGGGGTTTAAAAGAGTAGTAATTTGCCTCTTTTCCTTTCCCCAACTTCTCCTCCTGCCCTTTTGTCCCCTCTTTCTCCTCTCCTCCCCTCTCCTCTCCTCATCTTTCTGGTGCATCGGGGATGTAACCCAGGGCCCCCTAGCACATGCTAAGCAAGTACTTCTTCCAGTAGACTACACCCCCAGCTCCTGTCTTTTCATCTTTTATGGCTATTTTTTACATCTGAAACATTTATGTTTTCAGTTACCTCTTCAGATAATTAGGCTTACCTATGTTGTCTTTCTTGGGAGAAGGACCTGGCAACCCCCTCCCAAAAATCAATCTGCCATTGAAAACCCTATGAACAGCAGAGAAGCACTGAAAATAGTGTTTCCCCTGTTGTACAGAGGGTCGCTATGAGTTGGATACCGACTCGATGGCACCTAACAACAACAACAACAACAACAACAACAATGTTGTCTTTAACACTTAGACGTTTCTCATTCCTGAAATCAGATAAAGCTATCTTGAAGATGTTCCTAGTTTTGAGTTTGGAAATAGAGGATTTAGAAGTCTGTCAAAGAGACTTGACAGTGGTTGCTTTAGAAGTAATTGGCCTTTGGCATGTGTTGACAATCCATGTTGATAATTTAGATTTTGGATTATTGCTGTCTCTCAAGACCACTTGTTGTCTGGTACCACAGGAGGTGCTAAGTTATTAGATACTTGTACGAGAGTACTTTAGAACGGGTGAAGGCTTTGTATGCAGATGAGATATAACTCATGGCTCTAAGTAACGTGACTGGTCTTTCCACTGAAAGGGCATCATACTCAGGCTTTCTCCTGATGAGTCATAGAATGTCACCAGGGAATCTGACTGTTTGGCATAATTTCATAAGTTCTTTTCAGAGAAAAATTAACTTTGTTTTAGGTTAAGAGAACCTTACTGACATTTTAGGCCATTTTAAATAGCAATATATTACTTTTTAAAAACTCATACTTCTAAAAAGCCTAAAGGGAAGTGGACTAGGCAGCGTAGTTATAAATCTACCTTGGGGAGAGAGAAATTGATTTATGAACTGGTTACAAAAGATGATTTATATTATTTTGAAGAGATTCCTATTTTCTTATTTATGTGTGAGAGGGTACTAGGAGGCTAAACCCAGGGGCTTTGGTCATACTTGGCAAGCGTTCAGCCACTGACCTGCACACTCAACCCTGTTCATTTTTTATCTTGTGACAGGGTCTCCCTGAGTGAAGCAGGCCGCCCCTGTCCTTGAATTCATGATCCTCCTGCCTTAGCCTCCTGAGTTGCCAGGATTACAGGTACACAACATGGAGACTGGCTGAGATTCCTGTTTTCAATGGTTACTGAAATCCTTCATCATAAAAATAACATGTATTAAATAAAGTTTGTATAGAAATAATCTCTTTCTGACAAGTTGCTTAATATTGGAAAGAGAAGAATCTCAGTCCCTTTTTACCTGAACATAATTACTTAATGGTTTTGGTGAATTTTTAGTACAGACTTTTTAATGTGCATTGATTTACCTATATTGGAATCATATGTATGTTACTCTACTCAGTAGTATAAACATTTCCTATTTTTCTACTGTGTTGTCTTCATTATTTGTAACACCCATTAAGTGGCAGTCACATAATTTCTGTTAGAATTTTTTTTTTTAAGTTTTAAATCCCATTTTTCCATGTGCTTAGGTTTCCTTTATAAGTTTGAATATATAAGTAATTTCAGAATTCTCTCATGGGTTCTTTATACCTCAAACAGATAAATTGTTCTTAGCATGAGCAAGAACATTGACACACGGGAATGAATCGGGAAGCAAAGAAGCCAGCCTGGCAGCTTCATTTTCTTCTGTTTCTGCATCTTCACCTCTTGTAGTCAGGGCAGTAAATTCAGACCAAAATCTTAGACATTACTGTATTCTTTTCAGTCAAAATATTTATTAATGCATTTGACATTTGTCGTTTATGTGCACTGAATAACTCAACACAGGGAAGAGCCTTTTAGTGTGCATAAGGCATTGAAGTGCTTTTGCAGAAACTCCAATAAGTCAGCATTTTGGAGAATATAAAATAATTTCAGCTTGTCCATTTACTTAAATAAGTCTGTGGCCAGGCATGGTGATGCACACCTGGAATCCCAGCACTCAGGAGGCTCAGGCAGGAGGGCCATAACGTCAAGGTCAGACTGTGCTGCATAGTGAAACCTCAATTCGAAAAATAAAAACAAAAAATTCGTTTGAGAAAAATACTGATTTTTTTTTTTTTGCTTTTCTTTTTTGGATAGAGTAAGACTAATTTTTTGTCGTATGTTCGTTGTAACCCCGATTCTTGGGGAGAGCGAGACTTGCCACTGTTACTCTGGTGGAGGCGCCGAGTTCCCGTTCTGTGAAATGATGGCTTACAACTTGGCAGAATTTGGTATCCTTTCCAAGTGTAAGAAGCTTGTTTTGGTGGCCCATGTGGAGTTATTTCTGCTGTCTATGTCTTTAGCGGTGAGAATGGGGGTGTTGGCTCGCTTGCACTGTACACAGATTGAAATGGACCTTTCGTCTAGGGAGAAGCTCCCCATAAGGCAAAGATGAAAGGTTCCCACAGAGGAAAGAGGAGGCAGGTTTGTCTTCAGAGGTTATTCACTGAGGCAGGTGTAGCAAATGTCTTAGTGTGTGTGTTTGCCTGGTGTGGTTGCTGAGTAGTGTATTGAGAAATACTGAATTTGCAGTTAGTTATTACTGGTGACTTTGGATGGGGCTACATCCAAGGCTCTAAGGTAGGATCTGCACAGACAAGGGAAATGCTTGGCTTCCATCTGACGTGCCCTACATGTATCTAATTTATATGTAGTATAGTTTCTTTTTGGTTACAGTAAAATACAGTGAAACATATACAGCTTGCCATTGTAACCATTTTTATGTGATTGTAACCATTTTTATGTGTAGAGTTCGGTGGCATTGAATTCATTTCCATTGTTGTACCGCCATCACCACTGTCCAGAGCCTTTTCATGATCTTCAGCTGAAGCCCTGTACCTGCTAAACAGTAATTCCCCATCTCCCATTCTCCAATCCCTGTTCTGTTTTCTGTCTGTATAAATTTGACTACTGTAGGTATTTCATGTAAGTTGGAGCATACAGTATTTCTCATTTTGTGTCTGGCTTATTTTACTTATTATACAGTCTTCAAGGTTTGTCCATGTTGTAGAATGTATAATAATTTCATTCCTTTTTAAAGCTGAACAATATTCCATTGTAGTATTCAGTACTACATTTTGTTTATTCATTCGTTAATGACATTGGGTTGTTTCTACATGTGGGGTGTTGGGTGCTGCTGTGAACATAAGTGTCTAAATATGTTTGAGTCTCTGCTTTGAATTATTTTTGGATATATAACTAGAAGTGAGAATGCTGGATCATATGGTAGGTAATTCCACGTTTAATTTTTTGAGGTTGTGCCATACTGTCTTACGTAGTAGCTTCATTTTATGTTCCCACTAGCAGTAGACAAGGGGTTCCGCTTCTCTACCTTGATGTCAATACTTGTGTTTCCCTCCCTCCCTCCCTCTCTTCCTCCCCCTTTCTCCCCCTCCCTCCCCCTGTCTCTCTCTTTCTCTCTGTATGTTTAATAATAACTAACTTAATGGATGTGATTTGATAGATCACTGTGGTTTTGGTTTGCATTTCCCCAGTGAGCCTCTTTTCAGTGCTTACTGGTTAATTGCTGGCATCTATGTATCTTTGGAGAAATGTCTGTTCGGGTCCTTTTGCCCCTCCCCCTTTATCCTCAGCAGTACTTGGAGAGTTGAACCCAAGGCCTCACACATACTTTGTAAGTGCTCTACCATTGGGTTGCACCACATCCCATTTTTTATTAGGACTTTGGGTCTCACCAAGTTGAACTGGTTGCCTCTGGCCTGTAACTTTGAGTCACTGGGATTACAGGCTGCTCTCTGATGCTGGTGGTGCCTAGCTCGACTGTGGGTGTGCCCTGGCTTCCATCCCGGTCCTGCCATTCCCCCTTCTATTCCCTTTTCCCTCCCTCCCTCCCTTCCCTTCTTTTTCCTTTTTAGTCTTATTTCTGGCATTTATTTTTACTCATTTGTAATACATAGAATAGTGTGTATGTATGTCATACCTGCTGCATAAGATATACAAGTTACTATAATACACATACAGTGTAAACTCTACCCAGGTGAAGAAGAAGTTGCTTAAAGTTTTAAAATGACTAAACTAGAACATGGATAATTAAGTCAGTTGAATCAAAGAACAGAACCCATGTTACTCAGGATGCACTAGGAAGAGTGCTGTTGCTGGCGTGTTGTTAGCTAGGGACAGTTGAAGATGGGGGTGGGGGGGTAGGGGCTGGATTTCCTAAAACCTAATAGTACTGACCCTCACATGTCTGTCAACTTGCCATGCTGTGGGAGTTTGTGTTTCTGTGATGCTGAAGGCTATGACACTGGTATTTCAGGTACCAGCAGGGCCACCCATGGTGATAAGGTTTCAGCTGAGCTTCCAGGCTAAGGCAGACTAGGGAGAAGGACCCAGCAGCCCACTCTTGAAATAATAAGCCATGAAAACCCCATGAATAGCAGAGAAGCACTGTCAAATACAATGCCAGAAGGTAAGCCCCCTAGGCTGGAAGGCATTCAAGAAACTGAGGAAGAGTTGCCTCCTCAAAGTAGAGTCAACCTTTATGACAGGAATGGAGTGAAGCCCCTAGGACCTCTTTTTGTTGATGTGGCATGACTCAAAATGAGAAGAAACATAGTGTCTGCAACGTTGGGCTGTAACAAAGCGATCATGTGCATGGCACAGTGTTGAGCAGTGTTTTGTTCTGTTGCTATGAGCCGGATCTGACTTGACAGCACCCAGCAACAATGGCATAGACAGTCAGAACCTTGTATGCCAAGTCTGAAAACAGTTTCAAAACAGAGTCCAGTTAGTTAGACTGACTATAAATTTAGTTTGTTTGCCTAGGATTGGGAGGGGTAGAGATTAAGAGGTAGAAAACAGTGCCTGTTGAAGCTAAGTCTGTTGTAATAACACTTGAAGCCATTTTGAGACCCAGAATAAGTTGATCTGATTGTTCCTAATCAATACATCAAGTCCCAAATTGTACATAATTGTAGTCAAGTGTGATGAGGCATCCAGTTGAATAGTAGACTATAATGGTGATTATTCAATAGCAGTTTAATGGCATTAAGTACATTTATATTGGTAACTATCACCGCCATCCAGAAAGGGTTTGGAATAAAGGAAATTATTTGATAATTATTTAGCACAGTTCTTATATAAAAGCACAGGATTTATATCTGGGGTCCATAATGTTATAGCAGTCCAGTGAATTTTTGCATTTTCTTTTCTGTCCAAGGAAATGACTCTGTATGATCAACTTATAGTTGAGTTATAAGTTGAAACATAATTTATATGGCCAGAATAGTAAATTCTATATTATAAATTAAAGTGCCAGAGAACACAGATGAGAAA